>BGPR01014704.1:0-24602 GCA_013235015.1 Araneus ventricosus
AAATATACAGTGGCTCTCAAAAGTGTTCGAACATTTACGATTTTCAATGAAATAGGGCTCTATCCATTAATTAAAATTAATATTTCAGAATAGGTATTTAATAATAAGATCTATAATCT
The DNA here is from genome assembly GCA_013235015.1 of Araneus ventricosus. Classification (NCBI taxonomy): domain Eukaryota; kingdom Metazoa; phylum Arthropoda; class Arachnida; order Araneae; family Araneidae; genus Araneus; species Araneus ventricosus. The sequence goes on from BGPR01014704.1 coordinate 120, forward strand.
ATTCTTAACAAAACTACATGAAATATTTTAAAAGCGTAGTAAAACTTTATTTTTAAGAAATCAGTAATCAAAAAGTAAGAAAAACTTTATCTCACAAAAGCCTTCGTACACTTTAAAAAATCTCTACATATTATTAAATATTCTAATTTTTCATTAAATTAATATTTAGTAGGATATCCTTTACCATCCACAACAGCTTTTAAGCGTTTGGTAATAGATTTCACTAGTTTTTTGTAATTTCTGCATCAATGTTCATCCATTCTTCCATCATTACTGTTTTTAGTTCGCTTTTCGTTTTAATGCCGTGTTGTCGTACTCTAACCTTCAGTTCTCTCCAAATATGTTCTATTGGGTTTAAATCTGGCGATTGAGGTGGTGTTTTCAAATTTTGTGGACAATTATAGAGACACCAGAGACGAACGTTGAGAACCGTGTGCTTAGGATCGTTATCTTGATAAAAAAAAAAAGTTGTTTCCAATACCCAAATTTTAGGCTGATAATTTTAAATTGTCTCTTAAAATATTTAAATAAAGAGCATGATTTATTATGCCATCAATAAATACCAAATTACCTAGTTCTGATGCTGACATGCACCCCCACACAAGGACACCTCCACCGCCATACTTAACTGTTCCAACTAAATTCTTGGGATTAAGTTCCTCATTTTTTCTTCTCCATACCAATATACGTCCATCGGAACCAAAATTGTTAAATTTGCTTTCATCTGCAAATAAGACGTTATTCCAATACGTTTCGGGTTTATTTAACATTGATTTTGCGAAGGAAACTCTAAGCTTTCTGTTTTTCGCACTAACAAAAATTTTTCTACGGGCAAAACGTCCATTTAATCCAGCTGCTCTGAGAACTCGTTGTACAGTTTGAGGTGAAATTGAAATATAAAATTTTTTCATTAAATTCTGCAGAAACTTTTAAAGTGCTGAAACGTCGATGTGTCACAGATTTTCTAATTATAAATCTCTGATCACGTTTTGTTAACATTGCCGGTCGACATTTTCTTACCTTGTTTTCGATCCGATTTTCTCCTTTAAAGCGTTTTATCACATACTGCACTGTAGAATGGGATAAATTAATTAATTCAGCGATATTCCGAACTGATTTACCACTACTATGATGAAAAATAATAAATTTTCGAATGCTGATTGTTGTTTCTCTAAGACTACGAGCCATTTTTAAATAATAAGTGGAATATTACGGTGTAAGCAAGCAAAAATTAAAGCCAAAAGATTTTTTAAATGCCACCACGATGCAAAAATAAAAATAAAGTGACAGGCGATAATTTAAATTATGAATTTATCCGAAAATATTTCAGTGTACGAAGACTTTTGTGAGATAAAGTTTTTGTAACTTTTTAATTATTTATTTCTTAAAAATAAAGTTTTACTATGTTTTTAAAATATTTCATGTAGTTTTGTTAAGAATAGATTATAGATCTTATTATTAAATACTTATTCCGAAATATTAATTTTAATTAATGGATAGAGCCATATTTCATTGAAAGTCGTAAGTGTACAAACACTTTTGGGAGCCACTATACAACGGGAAATGTTTAACATTTCGTATTTTTCAATATAAAAGAGATAGTTTTCGTAGCTTAAAAGTTAAATTTCAGTTCAGAACGACATTAGAACCACTCATTAACGGGAAGAAGAATTTTTTTTTGTCAAATAACGATTGTTATTTAATTTATATGTTACTTTGTTATATAAAAAATAGCCATAAATTGTCTCAAACTTTCAAAATCACTTGTAATTTCCCAGGTAATCTTGTTTTCTTCGCAACTATTATTTTTTAAAAAAAATAATAAATTGAAATCTCTCTACAGCGGCCAATCTCTGTTCCAAGGAAAATTGGTCGTTCTGAAGTTTGAACTCTGTTAAGGTACCTCATGTTTGGAACTACAAAATACATCCTTCAACAAGTCCTACTTCCTTAGTTCTTGTAAAGCGAATTGTAAGAATCATATAAAGTAAAAGTGCTGTTACTTAAGTCTGTTGAGCTGAAAATTTCATTTGCCGATAGTGGCTTCTTTGTTAGAATCCGAATCACCGTCTGAAAGGCACAAATGAACTTTGAATGCCCAACCCCGGTAGAGGCTGAAGTTAATTTTCTCTTCAGATTTGGAAATGAATAATCAATTTCGATGGAGCTAATAACTTCACTTGACGTCTAAATACACAGCTGTTTAATCGGAATCGTATATGACTTTTTCTATCCGATTACTTCAGCTGGTATGTAAATGTACTAATATTAACAAGGTATATTGTTACGAAACGTGTCCGGCGGATGTAAGGTGAAAGCAGTTCAACAAGCTGGATAATTGAAAACTGGGATAAAATTGTCTAAAACTGGATATGCTGGATAAAACTATTTAAAGAATATTCTATAAACTTGAAGCACAAGTATCACTAAAAGAACAGCTCTTATACAAATTAGCAACACAAGCAGAAAGCAAATCACTAAAAAGAATAGTAATAGCGCTCAGCGTCTAAATCTGACCAACTAGAATCCAAAGAGAATATCCTCTCGTTTGAGCATGCCGGCATTTGTAATCTTCCCGACAGAGCGTGACATCATATGGAATCATCTAGAGCAATTTCTGCATTTCCTTTTCTAGGATAGGACGATAATTCTAGTATTTTCGATTACCTTTATTTTGTTTCCAAATTTACCAAATCTGTCGCCAAGTTGCCAAAATGGTTGCTAAGTTTGTCGCCAATGTCTGGGGAATTGACGACAAACCCTTTCCCCCAGCAACCAATAACCACCCCTCTAAATGTCAACTTTAAAACTTACTTAATAGGGAAACGGCCATACAGTTTTGTAACAATATATAACTGTCTCTATTATGTATAATTGGAGTTATTTTCGAACTTTATGTGTTAGTAGCAAGTAGTATTTATTCGTTTTTATTTATCCAGGGCTGAATGATATTGGTGTACGCTCCTGTCACCAATTTTGGAGGTTTGATTTGTATCAAATTTGATTTTTAGTCAGAAAAAAGGAAGACGTCCAAGATGCGTATTAAGTTTTCTTCACTTTACTGCGAAACACGAAATGCTCCATAATGTTTACGCATACGAAAAAGACAAATCTATTGTGTTGCATTTATTTTCTCAGTGCTGTCGTCACTTTAGTGTTTTAAGACGCCATTATTCAACTTTATTATTTTCATATTTGTAGATAGCCGCCTTCGGTGACCAGCTTGTTCCTGGGCAATATAATTTTAATTGAATCTCTTAAGTATAAATTGATATTCATTGCACGAAATTTTATACTTCAAATTGTAGTAGTTATTTAACCTTGTTCTTTTAGTAGCCTCGCACCTGTTGTGTTCGTTGTCGACATAATCTTATCTAACGAAGTCTAGTAATTGTCCGTGCCAAATAACATCTAATTGCACGTAGTTGGCGATAGCTTCACTTTCTTATTCCTCATACCAAATATGCATTTGATTTCAACGTTAAAATGGCGCGGCACATTTTACATTCAGTAACATGTTAGCTGGATTACAACTTACTCATTAAAAGAATTAAAACATATCAACCATAATCTTTGAGCTTACTGGATATATTTCCGAGTAAAGTAACTATTTTAGAGGACTTTTTTTACGGATTTCATAAAAAAATTTATGAAACAAGAAAAAAGTAAAATACATTAGGATAATATAAGCATTTAACAAATGGAAGAGAAACGCGCTATTAAATGCAAGGGTTGTAAATAAAATAGTGGCAACATACATAGTAAAAAAATTATAATGAACTTACAAGTAAATTTGCATTACATTCCTTTAATATAATCACCAGCAAAGTTTTGTGTCTTTTGCCAAATGTCGTGAAGCTATAGGATACCGTTGTCAAGGTTTTGTTTGTTGATGACAGCAACGAAGTGCCCTAACATTTGTCATTTCTTCGGTATATGCCACATCGATTGATGACTGAGACAAACTTCACGGATAATTCACGGAGAGTCCATCGACTGTCTATGGAAAGGAGACCACTCACGATGCCAATCTGATGTTTAGAAACGGACATCCCGCTTGTGCCTTAGAAATCCCAAGTCTGATTCAGACCAGCAGGAAACTCTTTGACCCATCGTGTAACTTTCCTATGCTGTAACGCATTATCGCCACAGGCCTTACGTAATCCTTGAAAACATTCAGATGCATTTTTGCAACAGTCAACCTCTATTTTAATCCACGACAGCTGATCGCCTATTGTAAACATGCTTTAGAGCGGTAAAAATGACACTCTCCACTTCAACTACCCTTCTAACTGGATCGACTGTTTTATGCAATTTATATATCGTCAACTGTTTGCGCATTCTCGATCTTCTGCAACTTTCTGGAGCACGTTGCAACTACTTTATTTACCACCCTATTATTTGTTTCTGGTGAGGGGGTTGGTCCTGAAATCCCCAAAATTTTCGGCCATTTTTTCGTTTCTCGGTAATAACTCCCAAACGACCCTGTTCTCAAAACTTTTGACAATTCAAAAGTTAAAGTTCATAAAATTCTGCGCCGAATTGTATCTCATTTTTGAAATTAAGTTAAGTAGTTTAAGCACAATACGAGTTCTGAAAAGGTTAATTTTTAGCATTTTTTTGCAAAAGTAGTTTATTTAGGAGTTTTGACCTCGTTTTTCTGATGTAAAATGCATCATACGAAAATTACCACTATTTCTGTATGGTACAGCATCAAATCCTGCTTCAAAAGAAACCTTTGAGCGTGTTAAGACCATCCTCTTCGAAGGTGAGTTCCTTAAGCTGGACATGCACCATTGACCAAACCCATCCTGATCCAATCCATTTAGAGGGCTTCACCAATGCGGTGGGTCATTCACAGGTCAGATTGTGCCAACTGGAAAAACATCACCTACGGGCAACCCCATTTCACAAGCTACTGCGCTTCCTCCTATTTTGTGAGAGAGGCTAGCCCACCATCCAACAGACATTGATAAGAACTATGAAAAGTACTGGAGGTTCAACTAATGGAAGGTGGATTACCGATATCACATTGGGTAAATGGGTTGCGTCTATGTCTACATTTAAAGTTTCCAAACAGGTGGAACACTTTTGTTTCGTATCATTTTGCACCACTCAACAGCATGTGGACACATGGTTACCCAGAGTAACTAGGCATAACAATGACTGCAAGAAATTCTAAGATTGGTTCATTTTCCACAATCCATTCCCATTTGGGGAGTCTGTAATATCACTACCTCCAGGAGTGGTCGGGGACGAAAAAATAAATTGCCATCTCTCAGACCGTATTGGACATTTAAGCCTGGTAGCATTGCTGGGAGTAATTGGGGAAGCATTGCATAGGAAAACAGAATCAGAACTCAAAGTATATTTTAATTTTGAATTAGCTCTTTACCCATCATCTTTATTTGATGAACAAGGAATGATGAGAAAATCTCGTAAATCTGTTTACTACTACCTGTTTAATCCAGTGAACACTCCTACAAACATTGAAAATGCTCGTTATGTGATTGATGGAGGGCTTCTTCTTCACTCAGTAGCATGGGAGTCCAAAGAGAAGTTCTGCTCAATCTTTAATAAATACGCGGAGCATGAAAAAATCATTTTAGCGCACGATCAGTCGTATTATTTGTTGGATATCCAGATGAACCGACAGAATAGGGTTCGAAATCTGATAAGCGATTCCTTAGAAGAAACAAGTACGTAGCAGCGAACGTTGAGCTTAAAGAGACAAAGTTACTGACTATGCCGAAAGAAAAAATTCTCTCAACTGAAGGCAATAAAAAACGCCTCATTTCAATGCTGATTAAAAAATTTGCTGATGAAAACATCACTGTTGAGCAAGTTGTAGATGTTTGACTCAACAATCGTCAGTAAGGCTGCGGAAGGTGCTCGCAAACCTGATTGTATGATTATTGTAGGATAAGACATAGACCTTCTAGTTATCCTTATTGCTTTAGCTCTTGATAGCAATCGATTGTTTTTGGCGAAGCTTGGAAAAGGAAAACAGAGACTCTCTTCTATTCCCCAACACTCTCCAAAATGTCAAATAAAGTTAAAGATAATATATTATTTCTACACGCTTTCAGTGGATTCGACTCGACGTCGGCCGTTTCCAGACAAGAGAAAATGAAATTCGCCAAGCTTCTCGATAAAGATGCAGGTATACAAAAGGCTACCGAAGTATTTAAAACCCACCATGCTGCTGCTCGTGAAGTAGGTGCTGCGTGTGTGCGAATCATTGCTGCTTTGTATGAATCCTTTCTTCAATCAAGTTTACTAAATAAGATTCGCTTCACAATGTTTACCAAATCCCAAGTACAAAATAATTCCAACTTGGCTACTCTTCCTCCTATTTAAGAAGCTGCTCGATTACATACATGGAGAACATTTCTTCAGGTTAATTTGTGGACTGGTCATGTACTAGACCCGATTAAATGGGGTTGGAAGGCAACAAAGCATGAGTTGTTCCCTGTCACATGAAGCCCCACCAGAACTGCTTAACAGCACTGCCTGCAAATGTCCCAAGGGATGTATTAATTCTTGTGGTTGTAGGAAGAAAGGAATAAAATGTTCTCCGATTTCCTGCAACTGCAGATGTGCGTCGTGCACCAATGTACCAGAAGACATCAAAAATAGGCCAAACTTGAATGATGATGTAATTATTTCTGAGGACGAAGATGATGAAGAACTTTTCGATGAAGATTCTGAAACGATTTTGAACAAGAACAATTTTTGCATCTCACCTCACCAAGGTGTTGGATTTTTTTGTTCCTAAAAACTGCAAATTTGTAAATTGAAACTTTTTCTTACTTAGTGCTTCATATTTTACACTTTTAATAAACAACATAAGTGCATGATAAAATGAATTGTTATTTCCAAGTTCATTGATTCATCGAGGTTGGTACTTTATTTAGAGAGAAAATTCGTTCACAAGCTGGTAAGCGAAATTAATCAAAGTTTGGTAAACAGCTTGTTAGCAGTATTCAAAGATATAGTCAGATCTAATATTTGATAATGTACCATATTCGAAATAATGGTATTTTAGATATAAAGCATTTTACATTTTAAAAAATGAGGTCAAAATTCCAAAATATGCAACTTTTGCCAGAAAATAATAAAAATTGACTGTTTTTGAACTCGCATTGTGCCTAAACTACTTTACCTAAATTCAAAACTGAAGTACCATTCGAAGCAGAATTTTGTGTGCTTCAACTTTTGTAGTGTCAAAAGTTTTGAGAAATGCATCGTTTATATGATTTGTTGTCCATAAACGGAAAAATATCCGAAAATTTAGGGGACTTAGGGACCCTCTGAATCATTATCTGAAAATTGGAGAGAACTTCAAATAATTCATTTTGCATGTAAATATAGATATTAAAACAGTTTCCAGCTTTCCGCAAATTAATTGAAGGCAAAATCAGATTTTCTCTGGCTTATATGTTTCTTAGCCTCTATTGTGAACTATTTTAACGCATCTCGAATTTCAGCAGATTTCTTTAAAGACACTTATACACTTGTGAACCATTGGCGATTTGTTAGTAGAAGTTATTTTTTCAACGAACCAACTAAGAATTGTAGGAAAGGAGTGAAATTGCCGCGAACCATCCGTCATCTGTTGTCAGTCGCCATTGGTTGAGTTGATCTTTGGAAATGTTTTGACTCGGGGGTCTTTGCGTTTCTAGCTGAAATAAATTATTCGACCTTAAAGGTTCGTTGGAGGTTCACGGGGAACGACGAGCTACACACTAACAAGTTCCAATGTAAAATGTGAATATATTTATGTTCGCATATATCGCTAAAAACTGTTTTCATTAAATTTATCATTAAATAAATGGACACACTATACACATAGACACTCAATACTAATACTTATTTCCAATTCTGAGGTAGTGTTAAAAGTTTTCTTGCCAAATTCAACATAACGTTGGTCCCTTCCTTGCTGTCTCGAAAACATGTTATGAATGAAAAAGAAATCCAAGCCATACAGAGTTTGATAAACTGTGATTTGTGAGCCACATGTGTCTAACCAATTCTCACAGATTTGATACCGGTTAATCCTTGGTTGTGGGGCAATTCAAAATAAAGTGTATTTCTAAATTGTCGGTATTAAAAAAAATTGTTGGAATCAGAAGAAGTTATTTGATGAGAAATTGCATCTATACCTTGGGACAAGCTACACGTTGTATATATCTATACGTCAGCCTCCAATCTGTTCTACACTGAGAAAGAGCCTATGTGAAATATTTTCTGTTGTAGCACCAGCGTCAATTCATATTTGTTTCTGAGTTGCTAGTAAACCTCCCCTCTTTGGCTATAGGTTCCAAAATTTGATGCAGATTTACAATTTTAATGTCAAGACAACATACCTAATTTTACCAAGTATGTTGCATTTTTTTGAGTTTTTGCGTCGTTCACATACTCACAGGCAGGCAATTAATTTTTGAGTTTTTTTACATCGCAATTATGATGTTTCCTGTATATAACTTTGCAACATAATATGAGAGGAAAAGGATATTTTACACTATCTCGAAATCTCTAACAATTGTGTATCCTATGATGCCTGTTTGTATGGCGAGCCGTTTTCCTCGAATTCCCACAATTTATTAAAAACTGCTATTTAATTACGCCACAATCATTCCTACAGACATAAATAAATTAAAGATATTCACTAGATTGAGTGCAAGAGATATGTAAATAAGTGCAGTAATTGAAATCGTATATATTTCGATTGAATGTGAAGAACATCCAGCGTGATGAAACAAATACTTGTAAAAACAGTAAACCTTCTCTAAGGAGCCACCCCTACATATCTGCCACCCTCTCAACGTCCACTTTTACTTGGTAGGGTATTCTTGGCCTATAGACGTAATGTTAAGATGACCTCTATTAATTGTCACTGAAACCCCTCTGAGCTGCCAGGTTAGTCGTCCGTTCAACTTCAATAAAATGCATGCCTTTCATATCTCGGAGAGATAAAGAGAGGAAGAAAAAAAATTCATACACTCAAAAATCACAACGGAAATCATCCCTTCTAAAATGCGAAGAGAAAATCAACTTCAGTCTATACCGGGCTTGGGCATTCAAAAGTTCATTGTGGCGCTGATTCAGATTAATACAAAGAAGCTCCCAACAGCAAATGAAATTTTCATCTCAGCAAACTTTGTGAAAAGTAGAGCATATTATTGCCTAATCTTCAAGAACTACCGACGAAACGATTAGGGATTTATTTTTCCAGTTGAAAATGTTTCCTCCGAAAAAAACTGAACGATCCAAGCGAACACATATTGCATCTTTTTTCAAAAAAATTAGAAATTTTTGGATAAAGTGTTTTTTGCTTTTTATGATTTTTAAAAGAAATATTTTTTAATAGAAATAATGAAGTAGGTCTTGTTGAAATACGTATTTTGTAATTCCAAACACGAAACTCCTTAACAGAAGCCATTCCTCGGAGCTACCAATTTTCCTTGGAACGGAGGGTAGCCGCTGTAGAGGGGTTTCACTTTATTACTTTTTTAAAAAATAATAGTTGCAAAGAAAACAAGATTGCCTGAGGAATTACAAGTGACTTTTGAAGCTTAAAATATTTTATGTTTATTTTTGTATATGACAAAGGAACATCTTAAACTGAAATTTAAGTTTTAATTGTTTTGAAAGTTACGGAGACAATCGCTTTTATATCGAAAAATAAAAAATATTAAACATCTGTTGTAGAGGATGACTTTTTACAACTGGCAGTACTCACAGCCATCTTTTGCTCGGTCTATCAGCTTAAATGTCACCAAATTTGGTAGAAAGACTAATGACGACATAGGAAAAAGATTGTGTGAAAAAAATTAATTCTGAAAGTCGCCGATGAGGAAAATGCGGCGCTGTCGTAGTTCGTAGAACTGAGAATTAGACAAATGAGTAACAAAGAAGAAATTTCAGTGCAACACTTCTTTAATGCAGCTAACGAACTGAACCAAAATGATTCTTAGATGATATTTCAGTGCACCATAACACTTTATTCAATAAAAGCACTTCCTTGCTGAGGGTTTTATAGACCTCTTTCAATACCATACATTGCATCCGGAGCACATTCTCCATGTCCATTCACCCGGTATCTAAACACATGTGACTTTTTCCTTTGTGGTTATCTGGAATCCAAAATCTATCTTAGTGGGACCCCGACTTTAAAGCACAACATATCATGGTCTGTGAAGAGCATTACTGGTTGTATCTTACGTTCGGCAGTCGAGAATTTTGTGTACAGGATGCAATGTGTAGTTCGCGAGAAGGGTGGTCACATTGAAAGAGGTCTATACTCCCGCCAAGAAAGTGCTTTTATTGAATAAAGTGCTATGTTACACTGAAATATCTTCTCTGTAACCCTTTGTGGTATTTCAGTTGCTGTATTAAAGAGTTGTAGCTCTGAAATTTCTTCTTTCTTTTCCATGTATCTAATTCTCAGTTATGTAGACTTCAACAGTGCCAAATTTTCCGGTATCGGCGACTTTCGGAACTAATTTTTTTTACCTTGTCATCATTAGTCCCCCTATCAAATTTGGTAATATTTCAGCGGATAGATCGAGCTACAGATGATTCTGATAGTGTCAATCAAAAAAAAAAAATACCCTGTACATTCTAACCACAATTTGTACTACCTCGGATAATATTTCTATCCGACAATATATTTTATATTCAACTGAGATATTGAGATATGCTTATTTGAATACAAAAGACATTATCGCGAGCAAAATTGCTGTTACTGATACGATTTAAAATCAGGAAATTGATGCCAGTATGCTGCCATCTTGCTCGTCGAGTGGCGCTGCGATCGTTTAGCAAACACAGGGTAGAAATCTCCACTCTTCAGAATTATGAAGCCAGCGTTTACTTTGCAAGTTATGCCGCTCTTAAATTGTTAGATTTAAGACCAGCAATTTTAAAAACATTAAAGATTTATTTGTTAGCATTTACTAACATTTAGTAAAATTAATCAATTTTTAACGCACAACTTCCTTTTAAATATAGTGGTGATTAAGGTAATACATTGAAATAATAATTAAATGCACTTTCATTGCATTTGATTAAAAAAATCAACAACTTTTATATTACTTGCTTTAAAGGACTGCTAATAAGTGATACGTAACTTAATTATCTTGTTTGAAGTTCAGCTTAATTAAAGTTTTTAATTTTAACTAAGCAAACTAAAATTTTTGCTTAGTTTTCTGTAGCATTTCACTGTTTACTTCTCTTCAGTTTCTTTGTTTATGAAAATGACGTAGCTAATAAAGCTATATCTGTCAGAGATAACATTCGATTTGCAACTTTTCGACACATCAAATTCATGGCTAAATAACGTAAGTAATCAACTCGAGTCGTAAATTTTTTTATATATTTCGATTGTTAGCAATATTCTGTATATCATAATACAAACAATATTTAATATGTCTTTTCTTATCAAATAAAGTGGTAATTATTTAATACATTTAAACAAGAATTAGTTAGGCTTTCAATACATTTGACAAAAAAATTCAATGCTCATATCATTCACTTAAGAGGACTGCAGATGAGGATAAGTAATTTAATTATCTTGCATGAAGTTTTGCTGAATTAAAGCCTTTAGTTTTAATTAAGGAATTTTTAATTTTGATTAATTGAAGTTTTTGGTGAATTTCCAGCATTTTTATTTATATTCATTATCTCTGCTCATGAAAATGACCTTGCTAAAAAAGCTACATCTATCAAAGGAATGTTCGTTTTTTTCATATTTCTATTGTCAAAATCTCTTTTTTCTCAACTCATACAGAGCCTGTAACGATGAACGAAGAATCACTGGGTAGGAATTTTTTCCAACTTCAATGACAGTACACTCACTTTGCGTTAAAACAGATTATTTGTCTCAAAATGGGATTTCAAATGAACGTTTCGATTCCAAGGAAAATTGCCATTTCGGTCAATTTAATCTAGCTAGGAATTTTCTATACTACCTATACCGGGGAAAATTCCTACTAGGGGGTAGGAATTTTCCCCGGCTTTGTGTTAAAACTGATTATTTGTTTCAAAATTGGAGTCCCATTTCCTACAACTTAATCCATCTCTGGAAATGCTGGAAACACAAGCGAAGCGATTATTTCGCGTCCTTAATACTTAAAATCATCTCGTAGTTTGTTTACTAGACAATTATGCCTTTATATTTTTTTGACTGACTTCTTTAGATTTCTAGAATTTTCTATTTATTTGGATATTTCTCTCGAAAGTTCTTTGGATGTTTCAAAGCAGGTCACGCGGAAGCTCATTTCAGTGCGTTCGCCTCTATACTTTTAATAAAAGTTAAGTCACAGTTCTACAGCGTATTTTTATAGAGAATATTTCTTTCAATTTTCATGGAAATATGTATTGTTTTTAGTAGGATAGACCGGAGCTAGTTGGGCATATGGGCATGTTGGGTCAGTCGAGATATTTTAAATATTTTCCGATAGATATCGCTGTTACTCCAGCCAAGTATGTGTCATCCCTCTTACCTTCTCCTCCGTAAAGGCCATTGAAGAAGCAGCGTCTACTAAAGAACTAGCTGGAATTTTCAAATTTTTGCCGAGGTGAGTAACTTTCCTTCCTTATAAATAATCTTTTTTTTTCCTATGTTTGTGTATTACAATTTCCATTTTTACAAATAATATTCTGAAAGATAACTGTTCATAGTTACCATAGGGCATGTTTGTTTACTGAAATACTTTTAAAGTAAATTCGTAGGGGAGACCGGAACAAGTTTGGTATAGGGGGTACGTTTACACAAGGCTTATATTTACATACCATAGGTCGGAGAGCGCCACATGCCATTTCAGGAGAAGTGTCTCGGCCTTCATTAATACTCACGCCAGTTTGGAGTCATTCTTGAAAGTGGATCGTGAAGTGGACAACTTTTTCTGATTTTTTACCAGGTTAGTAAATTTTTACCCTTACTTATTGGCTTTAATAGAGCTCGTACAATTAGAACATTATAACTTATTATGGAATATCCTCATAGATTGTTCTTTTTTGGTTATTTTAAGCTATTTCATTGATTATTTTCATTATGAATAAAGCTTATTTGCTGAGTTATAACAAAAAATGGCAATGGGGAAATTTTACCCACAGCGTCTGGGGTAGGTTTACACACTGTGTAAACCTGCCACACACTGTGCGGTCGCGAAGCAGCACCAAAGAACGGGATTGATATAGTTATTTTTCGTGTGTGTTTTTATTTTTACCATTCCTCCTTAACTTTTAGCTGAGAAATATTTAATTCTGCTTTATTTTATATTATTTTCTGATATATTTAAGATTTCTTTCAAGATAGTTTCAAGCACTAAACTCAGTATTCTGTTCGTTTGATAATTAGTTTCTCTCATTTACATTGCATTAACGTTAAAGGAATTGATGATAAATGTTACGTAAATTAATTATAAGATGACTTTTTAGAATTTTTTTTTGTTTTTATCATTAATAATTCATTATTTACAAATATGTACACGAGTGTTTTGAAAGAATCTTTTTCCACTGTGAACTAGCAATTTCCAACCTAGGCAAGTGTTTTATACAATGAAAAAAGGGCAGGAAGACATTGAAGTTTTATTTAATGAAACGTGACAGAATATTATGGAACAGCGATATTTTTTTAAAAAAATTTATTTAAATATTACTGAAATTTTCCATTCTGTGATGAGCTGTTCTTTATGATTATTATACTTTAAATTTTGATATACATTAAATATGTATATATATTAATTAGTTCTTATGTTGTTTCTAAAATAATAAAATAATTTTATTTTTTCAAGTTGCGTAATTTTTCTCAACACCTTGAATTTCATATTAATCTGAATTTTGAGAAGAAAGTGGATGAGGGTTAATCTGTTATCTATTGGAAAGCAGACAATGAACTTCGAATATAAAAATAAAAAAATTACTTAAGTCTATTGTCTATTGGTCTAATACTCTTAGTTTTTAATAATTATATTATTATTTTTTTTTTTCAGTTTCAAAATGTTTCGGAATTATGAAAAGAAAACTTAAAGAAATGAAAATATTCATCCTTCCGTTTTGGCTACAGCTCTACCACTGTCAAAACCTCCGCTAAATATCAAGTCAGGCTTCAGAGTTACAGAGATGAGGACTCATGAAGACTGTATTACCAATGGCAATTCAAAATATTCTGTTTGCATAAATTCTGAGAGTGATTTTGAAAAAGATGAGGATTCAGTGGTGTGTAAACGTGCCCCAGGCATTGTGTAAACTTGCTCCGGTTGACATCATGGTAAAGAAAATGGTATAATTAAAAAAATATACTAATTTAAGGTACTTAAAAATATGCACTAGATACCTTAAAGTCTAACTAATTAATTGGTAATGAAAACGAGAGAATTACTTTAAAGACTAAAAATAGAAAAATAAAAGTTTAAAAAGTGTATAAACCTTCCTCGGTCTAACCTACACCCATCGGAAAAAAAATGGCGACATGGGGTAAGTTGGGCCACTCCGAATAGGGCACGTTCGGCCGGCTGCCCAACTTGCCCCGTAGAATGTTGACCCTATAGAAATGGCGAGCGCACGTGCCACTTAGTATCTCCGAAGCCTAATTGTAACGAATGAAGTCTCGAAATCAATGGATTTATGTAACCTTTCTCTCAATTTCATGCATAATTATTCTTTTTAATTTCTTCTAGATTCAAAGGAAGAAAGTATTGATGATGGTCAAAATTTGAGAATTGAAATCATATCAAATATCCTATTGTTGTTAAAAGACAATAATTATGCTAAAATATTTTAAATTGAAATGCATATAGAATTTAAAGTTCAGTTTTAGTAATATTTTTAAAAGATTTTAAAATATTCTTTTAATTCTGAGATGGAATTGCACCAAATTAATATAGGCATGTCTATTATGAATAACTATAATGATTCAATGTCGCTGTAAAATCAAATGACGCTACTACACAGTTTTCCATGATGTGCGATTTACAAATATATATGAATTTATGGGATATGCACCAAATTTAAAATTCATGATAATTGTTAAGAAAATCTAAGCTGATTCCATCTCAATTATAATTGCAAAACAGAACGCGCTGTTATTATTTTACGATGAATTTAAAAATTGTGCGTCAGTTCTTGTTGAGTAAAAATGCACCAGATTTGTATATATAACCTATAATATGGAGAATAACAGAACTGTGCTATTTAAATTAATATTATTATTTATATTATTATTATATCAATAATATTATTTATATTATTATTATATCAATATTATTATTTATCTGCCTTAAATATAATATGATTTTCTAACATAATGGTTCGCCATTATGTTAGAAAATCGGATAGAGGGAATGCTTCTTCTGAAACAAAGAAAGCTGCTGTTTTAGAAGTGAAGCAGTAATGATGAAAATTGTAACGACAAAGTCATTTAATTCTTTTTTCAACATAAAACTTATTAATTTTGTAGTTTCAATCTCTTGTATTTTTGCTTCACGTAATTTTACAATTTTATAATTTTATGGCTTCATCAAGGAGTGATATATGAAAGAGATTTTCCTTTAGGCTATCTTGTGTTATCGTTCGCAGGAAATGAAAAAGTAAAATGTGATAAGTTTTTTTTATGTTTCTTCAATTCTACCTTACTAGAATATTAAATAAGTGATGCGGCCCAACTTACCCCGTAGTCAGGTTCAGCTACACAACTTGGTATCAGTTTCAGCTTTTAAATTAATATTAATGGTTAATATTTTCAAATGTTATTATGGTGAATTCTTCCTGAAGGTATACTGATAGTGTTTGCATTAAAAAAATTTAAAATATTGAACTCTAATTTGAAAAAAAAAATTCTTAGAAGAAAAAACTTCCCAAATAGCCCCGATCTACCCTACTTAATACCTGAATTCATGAAGACCAAAAAGAACTCTTAACGGAGTAAATAGCAGAATTTCCTCCGCAAGATTGGCGATAAACTGGCCAAAGGCAGCAAGGGCTTTAAACTCTCAAAGTTCATCCCGATCGACTGCAAACACAAACAGCAGCGAACACAGAAAATGATGCAATGGCAACAGAGAATTATAACATGTATAGTAAAGTGGATCGAAAAAAATAATTTTTTTTCATGTCGCTATACCGCAGAAAAGTTGCGAATGCGTGAGATATTAAACGAGGAAAAAAGTAAGGAAATTAATTCATATGTTCCGATTGCACATCGCCCTTGAAAATCGTAAAAATTGGCAAAAATCAACAGGTTTTGAAAATTTGAAATTTATCTTTATCTGTTTATTTTAGCATTAGCTGTTAAGTACTGATCTTCTTAAGAGTAATAAAGTTTATTTTATCAAAATCAGTCCATAATTTACGTTGGTACGTTCCCTCCAAGGTTGACAAAAATATGTGAAATAACTTCAATATGCAATTTTTAGTTCCTATCCCTCAACATAATCTTCATACAACTTCTTGCCAATGATTTGCAACATATCCATGTATATGCATGAAAAAAAGTTATTTTGGTCTAAAAATATATCAGCTTCATTTATTTTCTGTGTTTATTGTAACAGAATGCAAAACTAAGACAATGCAATGCTAAACTAATAACAAACCAGCGGGAGTGGTCTCCCCTAAACTTTCTCGTATACTTTCTAAGTGGAGATTCGTCAAAATCTCGAGTTCGAATTTTTTTTTTTTTTTTGACGATTACAATACTTTCTCTTTGTATACTTCGTATACGAGAAAGTGAAACAAACCAACAAACCTGAAATCAAATATCTGTTGCCACGTTTCCAAAAAATATTACTTTGAAGCAGGTGAGATAAAATAGGCAATGAAATGAATACTAAAGCGAAAATTCTGCTTTAGAATTGAATTCCCAAGAAAATAATTTATACTACTACAATCGTAACAATTGCAAAAGCTCGTAAATAAAAGATTTGCTGAAATAATGAGATCGGTTTGAATTTTATTTACAACAATAAAAAATTTGTTACAATTCATGTTTGAGAACATTATTTATTGTTGTAAATAAAATTTACAACAATAACAGATTGCTACCAGTACTTTGCGCATGAGAATCGGATTAAAAGAAATTGAATATGCAATTTGAACGCTCCTTTGTGACGGATTTGGCCCAAAATTTAATACGGGCCTACATTCATGACGATAAAACTGTGTACCAAATTTTATCCATCTAGATATTCAAGTTTTTGAGTTATAATGTTCACATGACCGCGGACATACATACAGACAGACTTCCCGTTGACGGATTTTGTCCAAAATTTGATAGAAACCTACAAATTATGTTCAAATAACACGTACCAAATTTCATCCCCGTAGCTCTAATAGTTTTCGAGTTATCGTGTTCACAGACAGACACACACACACAGACATAATTCCAAAATTGTGTTTTTCGGACTCAGGGAGGTCTAAAACGTGGAGATTCGTCAAAATCTCGTGTTCGAATTTTTTGACGATTACAATACTTTCTCTTTGTATACTTCGTATACGAGAAAGTAAAAATTAACAGACCTTTAAGAAAACACTTTAGCTATTGCGACATCGTTATGTCTCTTAAATTTCTTGCATGGAATTATACTCTTTCTTCTCACTAAATGATACTTGAAGTCTGATTTACAGGAAATTTTGGACATTGCGAGTAATAGCGTCTTTTCTAGACTTCCACAAACTTTTCGCAATGCTTATGATCAGCGATAACCTTTAGAATTTCAGGGACTGGACCAAATATGGAGTTAGGCTCTCTTAAATAAAGTTTTTTATGGTCTGAAGAATGTGATTTCTCAATGAAAAATTAGGGTATCAATAAATGAATCCACCTTCTAGTTAGAAAAAAAATATTAAAATTACTCTAAGCAACCATAAACACTAATTAAAGCACTAACACTAACTAACTAAGCATAAACACTAACTAAACCATAATTACTAATAAAAATGAATGGTTTCAATTTTATTCACAGTGGGAAATATTTCAAATGATTAAATATGCTATGTGTTATTTTCCATGTTGTTTTCTGCTGTTCATTTATTTTTAATATAGGCAACTACAACTTATTATTATTTTTCTTTTGTAAAATGTTTTGGAAATGTGCAGGAAATAAATTTGGCTATATATTGAAATGTACTAACGATTTGTGATCCATACATAAAGTAGTTGGGTGCGGTGCCTAATAGACCTCGGGTTGGTTGGTAGGGCTTTATTGGCGCAAGAGCCATGTTTGGCTATGCTGCGCTAAGCTTATGGTGGTTTAACAGGAACATGGTAATTAAATATATGGTGATATAATATTAAAAGTAATTAAAATTCTAAACATCATTTTGCAGTAGTATAAGAGAAATATAAAGTGTAAAAATCTTATGATAAAATAATAGCTCCGGGCATACGCTCAGTTGACCGACCTTAGGAACAATTTGCTTTTGATACGAGTTTGACATATCGCTCAGCTGCCTGAATGTAACATGAAAGGGTTCCATTCAGATTCTTCACCATACATAATAGGGGAAATTGATTTCATCATCACTAATGTCTTACAACAGAGGGGAAGGAGTTAAACTGCAAGCATTCATTTGAATAATTTCCGCATACTCCCTGAATTGAAAATTGAGTTTTGGATTAATGAAATTTCTGATTGTTTTCGCTTTCTACGACTGACTACCTCGTCTTTAAAATTTGCCTGATGCCCAGTTCTCTGATGTATTTTCTTTCATCCAGTGTCATGACCATAATTATATTTTCGATAAGGATAAAAAAAAGCATTGCATTCTGTAAACGGTCAATGGATTTAAGAAAAATTTCAGAAATGTAATGAGTTGTGTTGATTCCTGTAACACGCACTTTGGGCTCTATGAACTATTTCCTGGTTTTACTCTGCCATAGACGATAAAAAAAGGGTTTTTTTTCTTTTAATTAAACAACCAATTACTTTGTATGCTGTTGTTAACCACTTGGAATGCGATAACTGAGTATTATCGAGAATAACCAAAATTTCAATACGTTTTGCCGCTTTTATGGCAGCTACAATATTTGGAAGAAATCAATGATCCGTACTGAGCGCTTCTTCATCAACATCGGGGTTAGATTCGTTATTTTCGAGTTTTTAAAAAAAATCAGATTCCCAAGTATCATTTGGTGAGAAGAAAGAGCTCACAATTTCTGCAAGAAATTTAAGAGGTATAACGATTGTTTCCATGCAAGAAATTTAAGAGGTATAACGATTGCTTCCATGCAAGAAATTTAAGAGGCATAACGATGTCTCAATAGCTAAGGTGTTTCCTCAAAGGTCTGTTAATTATTTTTGTTTTCTTCTGCATTCTTGCCATACGTTCTTAAGTAGCGAATAACATTGTAATTTTGGAGCTCTAAACAAAGAAAATAAATGAAGCTGATATATTTTTAGACCGAAATAACATTATTTTTCATGCTTATACATGGATATATTGCAATTCATTGTCAAGAAGATTATGTTGGGGTTAGAAACTAAAAATTGCATATTGAAGTAATTTCACATATTTTTGTCAACCTTGGACATGCAACCGGAAATTATGGGCTGATTTTGATAAAATAAACTTTATTACCCTAAAGAATATCAGTACTTAGCAGCTATTTCTAAAATAAACCGATAAAGCGAAATTTAAAAAATTTCGAAAACAGTCTATTTTTGTCAATTTTTACAATTTTCAAGGTCGGTGCGCGAGCGGAAGATATCAATGAATTTCCTTACTTTTTTCCCTCGTTAAATATCTCACACATTCTCAACTTTTCCGCGGTATAGCGGCATGAAAAAAAAAATTGATTTTTTTCGGCCCACCCTAAGTACAGCGAGGAAATTCTTCAGAACTGCAACGGTTAAAAATGGACATTGAAAGAAAGCGAGTGAGGGGCAAGCTACCAATAATTTATTTTTTAAGAGGTATATAAAATATTATGTGCAAAAGTCTTTTAATTAGAATTCTCAGACGGATCACCATCTCTTTGCCATCTCAAAGGTAGCATTAATTTATTGGAAGTTGTTTGTGGTGAACTTAAAATTTTATTCGCAAATATGAGAGCAGAAATAAAAATTTTAAGACAACGTCCATTTTCTTAATAGTGCCTTAGCGGGACATCTTTTCAAGTAAAATTGGTACATGCTCGAGGACCCATTTTGCTTTCATTCCAGTGGCCAATTTTGTTTTAAAATTCATAGACGAATGTAACACATGGTCGGTGGCTTGCAGGCACCTGCAGATCATAATCCATGTTCCACGGAATTGTTTCCTATTGATTCTGACTCAGCTTTAGAGCAGTGACATAGAAATATTCCAAATGTGTCCCGAGACTCAGAAATAATGGGCATGCATCAGACGATGTTGGCATATCTCAGCACTTATGCACAAATTTTCAAATCTGTGAAACATTACGTGATGAATGCTCCAGATGTACAATTACAATTCAAAATAGAAAATATTTCTGGGATCTTTTCAAGGGAGTCTAAAAAGAGCTGGATTATGCTTTCCTGATGTTGTATTTATTCACAGACAACTCTGTGTTGCCTTTTCAAGCGCCACTAAATCTAACAAGATTTTGTATCAACTAAAGAAAATGGCGTACAAATAAATTCAAAATTACTACCCTCTGACATCCAGAAGGTATACGAAGAATTGCAAATACGTTCACATTAATTAGTTGCTGTTGCTATTTCTTACATACCCTTCGCGGACTATTTAATTTAATTTTTTTTCTAGCAGAGGAAGGAGAGAGAGGATGTTTAATGTGCGAGATTTTCGCATGGGTTTACTGGTAATCCTAAGTTGTATAATTTCGGAAGTTGCATGCGTAATAGGACCTCTATCGCTGACTTTCTGGGACTACAATGTTTTTTTTTTGTTGAAAAATCTACCTTCTGTCTATTCAAAACGAAGCGTTTAGTACAAACCACATTTCCACATCATTAGTTGTTATAATTTCTTGAATTTTTGAAGGCTTTACTAACTTTTTGATCACTGTTTTTAACAGGTGCCATAGACACAGTTTCTGATCAACTACACTGTATGGTTCCTCACAACGAGACTTTCGTGTTCATTTTGTGTTCTCAGTATCTACATGTGTATGTGAGCCATAACTATCTAACATAATTTTCTTTAATATCAAATTACTAATGTAAGCTTGCAGTCGTGCTTTAAACAGAAAATGAAGCATTAGAAACTCTACTGTCCGAAATTCTGCTATCAACTATAACTTCACTCCTCTGATAGGTCAAAGTTTTATTATTAAATTTATAGTTAACGCAGATCTAATTGCTGTTGTTATAAAGTTATTTAAAAACTTTCCTTAGGTGTGTCCTGATGTGTAACAGAGTTCTTGAAATCTACGGTTCTTCACCTCCGTTTACTGCTATTACTGAAAAGCTAGTGACTTTAGAACAAAGGTGTCAATTTCACGGCCACAATGAATAAATTTTCGCACCTTCAACATACCAGTTTGTAACAAAATTTTTAAGAAAAAGTTAGTAGTTAACCGAACCACAAATTTCGTTCAGATTATTACGAAGGTGTGTGACAAAGTTAGTGCATTAAAATGTAAGCTTCTTAGGCAAAAGCAGTTTAAAAACAAAGTTTAACTCACTTTTCGACATGTAAGATGATCAAATCATTTTAGAGAAAACTGCTTCGTACCAAAAATATATGGAAAAAATTTTAAGCCTTAAAACTGAATTTGAAATGGGGCAAGTAGATTTTGAATTCTTGGAGGAAAAATGTACCTTATTTCCTTCGATTTTTTCATAGATTTAGAAGAAGTGGCGGCGAGTCGGGGGAGGCCAGTCGCCACCTACAATTTTTTGGGGGGAAGTAAATTTTTATTCCATTTTAGCTGCCTAAAACCAGGAATTGTGAAGAAACAATAGTCATCTGAAAAGCTAGGTAATTTTGTTATTAAATTCTAAATTTTGTTGTCTATCCCCTATGCTCTCAGATACTTTTAGATGTGTATAAATTTTTGCCCTCCCCCACATTTTTCACCCAATCGCTGCCACTGTAAAGAGGTATTAGCTAACTATATTCAAATGGAGGTAATAATTGTAGAAATAAATAGCAATGAATTCATTGAAACAGTGATTGTTGCAAATTATGCAGATTTTTTTTAATTTGTTAAAATTGAGGAAATATTGGCTGGCAACTAAATTGGTATCATTGAATGGATAAGTTTCTGCATTTTAAGGTCGTGTAAAAATGATTTTTGCGCGATAATATTTTTAATAGTTATAATTTGAAAACGCCACAGTTTTTCTTAATCTTTAGTTAATTAAAATTCTAATCAAAATCTCGAAAAAAATCCTTCTAAGATTCGCATTCCCATCCATCAAAGTATATTTGTGAAAAATTTGGTAACTCTAGGTCAAAGAGTCTTCCCTATAGAGTGCCAAAAGATAGGCAAACACATACAGAGAGACAGACATTCGCTTTTATTATTAGATTGAAATAATGTAGTAACTTTTTCCCAACTATTCCCAGAACAAAACTAGAAACATCATGACAGAAAAGAGTCAAGAAGTACACATGCGAACTAAAGGTGGAACTCACTCTTTCTTAGTCCCAGTACTGGTTTTCACTCTAAAACGACACATACTGGGATGATGTTTCACACAACGATGATCTCCCTCGAATTCTTTTTAGTGACAGTGAGTGTTAAAATAAGATTGTCACATGGAGAGATGCTCATTAAGATTATTGATCTTCTATGACGGACATTGAAATTAATTTTAGAACGTTGGGCAGTGGTCCAGAGGAGTGCAACAGTTCCTTGTGATCAGCTGTACCTCGTGTCTGAATACAATTAGAAAGAGATCATAAGAATAAATTTATAATTATCTCAAAGAGTTAGAATTTAGTAGGAGCTAAGTATGCAATCTTTGAATTACAAACTACTTCTAGAAACCAGATTTGAAATCAAAAGACAAACCTCAAAGCTGCAAATGTATACTTTCATGCATTTAAGTTACAGTTAATGAGTAAAATGACGTTGACATGCTGAAAATGCAGATATAGGTTATTTTGATCCGATCGAATGGATAATTTTCGCCATGCCTAAATTGGAAGATATTGGGATATTAAGAGCTAATTAATTATAAGTCAAAAGAAATTTAAGTTATAATACGGCGAAATTTACATATTTCGAACGTTTGTAGTTGTAACTGATTCGTAATTTAAAAGTACTCTCTGGTCTTTGAATTTCTTATTAAAAGAACATCTATTATTCTAACATGTTTTGCTTAGTTCAAAGTCAAATCTAAAAATTCGAAAAATTGTTTTTATTTCTAAATTTTTTCATTAGTTTAATTGTACGTCCCTACCTTGTGCGCTTAAACATTTAAGTACAGTAAAACATAGTTTATACAACTTTCAAGGGACTGACGCAAAGCGACAAATAAATGAAAAGAAGCATAATCGAAATTTTAATAAGAAACTCTTGTTATTGCAAATTTAACGCTATTAATGCAAATTCATTTAAAGGAATTAATTTTATAGTTTTTTAATCTATTATCTTTCTACAGAGCAATGAAAACAATAACTAAATTTTAAAATTCACCAGTTTTCATTTAAATGGGAAAAAATCATGCCGCATATCTTGAGTACTAATTATTTATACATTTCTTACTTCATACGGTTTATGTGAAAGCAGGCAGATGTTTAATTAAAAAAGTCAGTGACTGTTGTCCGGCGAGTTGATTGTTAGTGAGTGTTAAGTGCAGCATTATAAATTGAATTAATCCTTCACTGCATATTGTATCAAATTTGATACATAATTTATTTTTCATATTAATAATGAATAGAAATTTTTTTTCACTCGCACACGCTGTATCAGATTAGAAACAACATAAGAGACCGATTATTTCCATGGGTAGCACAGGTCCTATTGATAAGTCTGTAGTATTCAGTTATTCAATTTATGTTACACTTATTGACATATCTACACAGTTTTTAGCATTTAAAAGAAGTCTGCATCTTCGATGGTTTCACTAATTGCTTCAACAGGTATTTACCACTTGATATTACTTTTAACAAACTTTTTTTATTGTTTTATATAAAAGAAATAATTATTTGATACGTTCCATTAAATTCAATTTAATAATATCATAATTCTATTTTTATTTTTTCGGTGTATTTTTCTGTTTCTATATGCCAACTTCCCATACCAAAAGCATTTTTTTTATTTTGAAATTTAAGAAATCGTGCATTGAAAGGTTAAGTTCATTGAATGTTTGAATAGCTTTGTGATTAAAGAAATAAGTTCGAAGTTTTTCAATGGATTCCATTGATCTTTCAAGCGCGAAGGCGGGAGAATTTCTTTACGTTTCTTCTTCACCGTCCCCGTGCTTTACAGGAAAAATTTCACCCTTAATAGGAAAGGAAAAATGATGACCCGAGAAAGAGAACTTCTTTACGCTTCCTCTTCATCGTCCTATCCCCGTGCTTTATAGGAAAAATTTCACCCTTAAT
>BGPR01014704.1:24612-38526 GCA_013235015.1 Araneus ventricosus
TGCTTTATAGGAAAAATTTCACCCTTAATAGGAACGGAAAAATGATGACCCGAGAAAGAGAACTTCTTTACGCTTCCTCTTCATCGTCCTATCCCCGTGCTTTATAGGAAAAATTTCACCCTTAATAGGAACGGAAAAATAATGACCCGAGAAAGAAAATTTGAGAACTTTAGATAGGAGGAAAACGACGTATATCCGAAGCTTTACGTCGCATAAACGAAGAATTCCATTATAATGTTTGCCAATGAATCGGGATTTGTGATTTAACGACGTATAAAATGTAAAAACGATATAAATGTAAAAGGTATAAACGGTGCTTTTCTGAAAATAATTTTTCGTGACCCTTAATTCATTCGAGAACTTTACTGCTGTACAACGAATTTCATCAAAGCTACAATAAAAACATTTAATCCTTTCTAAGAAAATTTTGTAGCGTTTTAGATGTGACTTGTACTCTTATAGGATTTTACAATACAATTGTTGTATTAAAACTGCTGCATGTTGTTTATTTATAAAATTGTTTATATTGATTTTTGGAATTACTTTTTTTTAAATTATCGATTTTTCATTGTAATTATTATAACTTTAATTACTGAAAATACTTAACATTTAGTATTAATTTTGCATTATTTAAAAAAATGAGGATTTCATAACGGACTTCTGTATATCGTAAGGCTTGAAATGACAAAAAGCCAAGCACCAATAAGGCGAGCTTTGAAATGAGAAAATATTAATGTCTGATTTATTATTGTGCAAGCTGTTCAAATTAGAGCAGCTATTTTTAAATTCTGTTTTCTTTTATGAAAAGTGGTAAGAAAACTGGAAAATGAACACATCATGAATGGAAATTTTTTATGGCTAAATACTGGGAAAAAAACTAATGACATACATAATTTAGAGCAATATTTCTAAATATAGAGAGTTTGACAGCTTCTGTTAGTCAAAGTGAGCTTGGAGCAGTAAGTATTGTGTTAATGAAGTAATGAAACTACCAGCGTACTTCGTATCAAAAGGAAAGGAATTTCTTCTTGTACTTACTTAAAGTACTTACGCTAAATTGATATCTCATTAAATCATAAAATAAATATATCTCATGAAATCACCTAGGGTAATCCCCTAACATAGGGATACTTGACCCTATAATGGGGATTCTTATCCCTACATGCAAAGAATACTTAAATTCTTTCGATAATCTAATCTACCCGAAATTCAGACATTAGGTTAAAACTACTGAATTGAAAGCGTCGTAATTGTCAAAAAATACTAATGAAACTTATATTAAATATTAAATGATATGACAACTATGAAACGCAATTTTTATTAATAAAACAAGTTTTAAATTAGACAAGCTATTAAATTGAAATGATTCAAAATTAAGTAAACAGTTAAAATACTGAATTAATGAAATGATAAAAATCACAGCAATTACAGCAATGGAACTGGGAACCTAGTAACGTCACTAATGCTTTGAAACCAGTTTTGGAAAATTAAAATGAAGCAGAATAGTACCAAAATGAAAACAAAAAATGTAAAAGAAATTGTACACATCAGGAAATTGGAATCTTATAGAATTACTCTGTTCTCCTAATACTTTAATGAAAACAAAGAAGATTATATATCTCACGAGAAAACTGAAACAAACGAACTCAACTGAAATCGCGAAACGTTAAATAAGACCCAACGATGTCAAACAATCTGTATCAATGTACAGTCAAACCCCGTTATAACGAACCCTCAACGGACTGACTCAGAAGTTCGTTTTAACCGAGGTTCGCTGTATCCGTATTTGCAAAAAAATGCCCTAACATACTAAGATACTACTTCTCTAATAAACTTTTTTATAACATAATATTTTCGTTAGTAATTAGGGACAAATAAAGTATTAAATAATTCGTTTGCCAACGTTAGCCACGGTCACTGCAAAGTTCACAAAATGATAAGCGATTAAATTAAAATGGCAGAGAAAACACGTGATTGCTTCTAGGTCGTCTGACCAGAAAGTCCTTCCCCTTCCTTGGTTGACACCAGGCCAGGTATCCACAGGGGGGAGGAGGGGAGATAGAAACTGTAAAGAGCCTTGCCTATTGTTCCTTTGTCCCACTTATGGGGTTAGCAGCGACTCTAACAAAGGTACAATAGGCGAGGAATGTGGTCTCTGAACCAGAGTATTTTATGCAAAAGGGGTAACTCTTGTAGAAGTTGGATTGACTTTAGCACAATTGGTAAAGAATGTCCCATTCGGCAAGTGAAAATTTTGAAGTTTTAGAAATTTTCAGTTCGCTATAACCGAGTCTCTAGCGTTTGCTGTTCGTTGTAAACGTATGAAAATACATTATTAACATAGGGCTTCAGTTGGGACCATGTAAAAGGTTCGCTGTAACCGAGGGTTCGTTATAACCCGGGTTCGCTATACCGCGGTTCGACTGTAATAATAACTTTTTTTTTTTGCAAGAGAGGGAAAAAAAAGAATAAATTTCAATTATTTTTAAAATTCTTAGTAAAATAATCCTTTGTATTATTTGAAATTATCACATTAAAAAGAAATTTTATTCTTTAAATATTTATTTAAAACTACTTTTAAATAATTATTCTGAAAAAAACTCGACTACCAAAAACACTAGCCATTATGCCGATAATGAAGACGAAGTGTTGCTGCAGCTTGATTATTTGAGTCGCCATATTGGCGACAAACTCCACCACACTGGACAATTTCTGTCGGCTACGACATCGGAGAACAAATATCAAATAATCTTATTTATGTAAATCTTAGTTTTCTGTCGTTTGTTTGGTAGAGTCAAGTGTCCTTAACTGGCAATGGTCAAGTATTCCTAACTTGTCTTTTTCTAAATAATCTAAATATTAAACAATTTATAATTAAGATATTGCACAACATCATACATCTAATTATAGCTTGAAGTATGCTTAGACTCAGAAATATTTCAATTCATCATATCTTCAAGAGTAAACTTCCAATCCACAGACGAATGAAAAGGGAAAAATTTACTTTTTGAACCCGAAACTTATTTACCTCCACACCATTACCATAGCTTTTCAGATTGGAATGAAAATCCCTTCCAATAGACCATATGGCCAAATATAAAATAGGGACACACAAATACCAATTGTCTCACAATCTGAGAGAATCATTAGGGTCAAGTATTCTAGTTTCCCCTATAGGAGATTTCGCTAATTTGAATTTCTCTTTCTCTGTGGCTTACAGGACCTTAATAAAAATTCGAAATATAAAAAGCTAGATCCTCAAATGGATACAGCAAGATGGATCTATTTTTAAACCAAAAAATGGCAGGAAAGATTTCTTTTTAATAGCTATCAATTTTATGAAATAACACATAATATTTAAACAGTAAATATTAATTCACTTTACTTATTAAAATTTAATTTTAATAAGTGATAATAATCAAAATTAACAGTTTTAATAATTTCCAAAATGATGATAATTTCAATAGAAGTACCTTTAATAAACAAACAAACAGTGTAAATGAAGGGGAAAATTAGCAGAGTGCAATTAGCAATTATCAGAGTTCGAGTTCAGGAGAAACTGGTTTAATCATTGTTTATTTTGAACACATAGCACGTAAGACAAGACACAGACGCCAAACGTTTCACAAGCACAGTTCAACACAACACTAACTCTCCATGAAAGGAATCATGGGATGCATGTGACGTCACGCAGTGACGTATTAATACATGACATCATCACAATAGCTTGTGATTGGGTAGAAGATTGAATGAGAGATTGAAGGAAAGTTAAGTGCGTATAATTTCCAACAATCCCCTTTCGCTGTTAACTTTCTAAATAAAAAAATACAAAACAATTTTTTAAGAAAATCAAACATTAATGACATTAACACCAATTAATTTACAGCAATTGTCATGCTTTTGGAATTTAGTCTTGGTTAAATATCTGCAGCCATTTCATCAGTTGGAATGTAATTTTTGTATTTCACCACGTTCATAAACTTCACGGATGTAATGACATGAATGTCAATATGTTTAGTGCGTGAATGAAAGATAGGATTTTGAACAAGTTTTTGAGCTGCTTGGCTGTCAGAAAACACAACAGTTAGGTTTCATCTATTGGTTAATACAACTCATTTAGAAAACGCGTAAATAAACAATTTCACACAGCACATTCAGGGTGCAATATATTCCGCCTCGATTGCTGGAAAGAGAACAACGGTGCTGCTTTTTTACTTTCCATGAGATGGCTCCGTCAACAACTTTTAACACACAGCCACTGTAAGATTTTCTATCGTAATATCTGACGCCCAGTCAGCATCTGCATAACCAACTAAAGGCTTTTTTTGTAGGACGGAAAGCTTAAACCACGGTTTTTGGTACCTTTTGAATATTTTAATACTCTTTTAGCAGCTGTCCAGTGAGGCATGCCTGGATTTTCGTTAAATTGAGCTTAAATGGCTAACATTATGACAAATATCAGGTCAGTACAAATAGCTAAGTACATGAGAGATCAATTCAAAGACCGATAAGGATATAATGACATTTCAGCCTTTTCGGCTTCTGTTTTTGGGACATTTCTTCTTTAGTTAATTTGACAATAGGGTCCAAGGTGTTTTCACTGTCTTAGCATCCTGCATGTTTAAATTTCTCTAGAACATTTTCAATGTATTTACTCGAGACATGGTAATTTGACATTTTGACATTTTGTGAAAACTCTATTCCTAAACAAAAAGCTAATTTTCCTAGGTCTTTAATTGCAAATCATTTTGAAAAAAATTCTTAAATTCAAGATACTAATTTACATTAAGTAGTCACAACAGATTAAATCATCAACACATAAATAGCATTACAATTAACTCACCTTTAGAGTTCTTTAATTTATAGACACACTTATCTGAATAAGAGTGGATTTAAACCAAAGATTTTGAGTTTTTCATCTAACTACCAGAACCACTGCCTACCTTGTTTGGAGGCCATAAAGAGATCTTTGCAGTTTATACACGATAATCAGGATGTTTCTGAGGATGAAATGAATCAGCCTGTTCCACAAAGGCCTCATACAAAGATCACATTGGCATAAGCCATGTAAAGTCTAGTTGAAATAGTTCTGATTATTTTTTCTGCACAGTAAGCCATTGCAGTTCTGATAGAACCAGATTCTTGGCGACAGGAGCAAATGTTTCTTGATAGTCGACGTCAAGTATGCGCGAATCCTTTGCTAATGCAGAGAGCTTCGGCAAACAACCAAGCCAATAGAACCGTCTGCGTTGTATTTTGTACAGCAGTACCACGATCGATAATGTTTTTTATCTTTAGGTCGTTTACTAGCTTCCAGAGCTTGTTCTTTAAGAAGGCATTGTACTCTGTCTGCATGGCTTCAAGCCATTCTTCAAAATTTCTGTCCATTTAAAGCTTTTTTCAAGGATGAATTCTTCTTCTAAACGATTTGAGCTTCCTCAATTTTCTCCTGATATTATACTGCTTTCTCGGCCTTGCCGAGGTTTCCTGTAAATATTTTGGTCGGCCTTGCACGTGCTCTTGGAGCGTCAACATTGATTGTGCATTGTTTAATAATATCAGAATCTTCGATTCTTTTGGCGAGCTTCAACTCAATGTAGGGTAATCCGTTATCTGATATCGCAGGTGGTGTGGTTTCTTCCTCGTCTCTGATTCTGGATGGTTCCTTTTGTTGCTATCCATGATGTCAGAGCTAAGAATTTTTATCCTTTTGCGGTAGGTGTTCTTTTCTTTCGGTTCGATTTTCGGAAAAAATAATTCTTCGTAGTTGCTCGTATTTTCAAATTCGTTTATGAATTTTACGCTCTGTAGTAATCGCACTTTATTCATTTGAGAATCAAAGGTCGGTAAACTCTGTTTTCGTCTGATAACCTATGAAATACATTCGGTTGATCTAGCATCAAATTGCCTTTTGAGGTTCTTATTTAAAACAAATGCTTTTTTGGCGAACGTTTGAAAATTTTCTACAGATTGGCTTTGCCAAATAATTTGGAACGGGGTTTGGTTTTCATCTTGTAATCCACGGGTAGGACAGCGATTTCTTATGTACACAGCACAATTTAGTTGCTTCTGCCCAGAATCTCATTGGGAGTCAGATTGAAGGTAGGCATCTGGCCATGTATTGACCAAGTTCGGTTTCGTTCAGCGATGCCGTTCATTTTATTGGGGTATACGCACAGGTGCGTTCTCTTTAATTCCATTTTTGACTAAATAATGGTCAATTTGGTCCAACATACTCAAGCCCTTGGTCAGTTCAGTGTTTTTTATTTTGCAGTTCAGCTTGTTTCAAGTAGCTTTGAATTCAGAATGCAGACTTTTACCAGTCTTTTGATCTAAGAAATAGCATGTACAAATCGGGAAGGCAGTCATCAATAAAAGTTGCAAAATAAAATGATCTTCCTATTGACTCCACGCATGGTCCATAAGTCAGAATGTAATAATGTGAACTTCGGTTTTGGCTCTTTGAAAATGGAGTAGCGGTTGTTACCTTGGATACAAACTTTGCAGTCATCAAAGTGTCATTTGGTTTAAAGTTCATCCATACACCATGTTCTGCCTGCAATTTCTTCAGATCTTTTTTCATTCAAGGTGACCGAATTTTTGGGTGCCATTGTTCAATTTCTTTAATTAAGGGATTCCACCTATTCAGTGACGTAATAAAGACCTTTTTCGCGATTTAGCGATGAGCACGATTTCGTTTTTAGAATTAATCACACTAGCATGGTTTCGTGAATTTCACCGTAAAGTTGTTAGCAGTAACCTTGAAGTGAAATCAAATTATTTTTAATTCAGAGATATATAACACATTTTGAAGAGTAATTCCTTTTGTTTGATTTCCGACAAAAGAACATCGAATTCACGTTAACTTTGGCGATAGCTTTTACCGTTTTGTCTACGGCTAATTTTACTTATGTATCGTCATAGTTATTTCTGTAAAAATGTTCGTTGATACACATATGCTTGTTGCACCTATCAAGGCAGAAAATATTTCTTTCAGTCAACACAGCAATTACAGTATCAAAAGACCTTTTGTTTTGTTTCGTTGGTTTCCATATCATTGCACTGTTGTTCTTGAATGATTTAATTATTCAACATCAGATTTTTATTTTTCTTGCTTCTTCCGGCGTAGACTTTGTGTCAGAAGAGTCCACAATAGTTACATTTACACGATTTTTTGATTGTTGTTTCTGTTCCTTTTTCCGTCGGCGTCGTGTTGACGACTTTCGGTTTACCTGTAACGTTCAAACTTCTTTTCTCGGTGTAAGAGCTCGTTGTGAATCATGGAAGATCAGATTTCTTTATTTTTTCTGCGTTTGCCTCTTCCAGCATTAGCGATTTTCAGCGTTTGGAGAAGGTAACTCATCTGGATTCGATGGCGATTCGGAAATTTTCGTACGACTCGGGAATGCTGTATAACAGTAGAATCGTGGAAAAATCATTTGGCATTTCGATTTCCATTTCCTTTAATTTGTCCACAAGCATGGAAGAATTCGTTGATATGCTCGATCATATTTTTGGAGTCAGTCATTTTTGTGAATAAAAGTTGTTTCAGGAGCGTTGCTTTTCGCATGCCTTTTGACTCGTAAATGTTTTTCAATTTAGTCCAGAGTTCATGGGAGTTTTGCAGTTCTTGATTTGAACTAATTCGAAGGATGAATTGATAAGTTATCGGCTTTCGCTTTTGATCGTCGGATATCCATTTCGCAAGGCTGTTGCTATCATCATAGTGACTTCTGGTTTTGGTTCAGCTCCGGTACAAAGTTCCAATGATCGTTTTTCACCAAAATAGCTTCTATTTGTAGTTTCCAGCTGTCGTATTGTCTTTTGAAAGCTCTTTCTATAGCGATATTGCTTCCATGATCATTCGTTGGAATGAACCAGCTCAGCGTAAATTAGCGGTTTCGCTTTCGCTTGTCTTAGCAACTTCGTAGTTTAATCGAAGTGCGCAGTTTCTTTCTTCAACTCTGCATAAAGTTAACAGGCGCAGTTAAAGATTGCCTGGGCCCACTAACCATTGAAGGGGAAAATTAGCGATTGAGTAGCAATTATCAGAGTTCGAGAAACTGGTTTAATCATTGTTTATTTTGAACACACATAGCGTAAAGACAAAACACAGACATAAGAACGTTTCAAAGCACAGTTCAAACTACAACATAACTCTCAGAAAGGAATCATGGGATGCATGTGACGTCACGCAGTGACGTATTATCATGACATCATCACAATAGCTTGTGAGTGGGTAGAAGATTGAATGAGGAGATTGAAGGAAAGTTAAGTGCGTATAATTTCCAACAGTAAACAACAATTATGAAATGGGATTTCGAAATAATTAATAAATACAATTCACATCTATCCAGTACAGAATTTTATAAGATTTTTTTTTTTTTTTTTTTTACTTAATACATTGTGTATCGCTTTAGGTGGCAGTCTTCATACCAGGCGAAACTTTCTTCCGCTTGTATAAATATATTTCTTCATACAAGCGGAAGAAAGTTTCGCCACTACGTATGATTTAGTGAGCAGCAGGCCCCTTACACGTCGAATCTTCAATGAAATTGAGTTCCGAACCTAGTACCCTCCGGCCGAGACGTTACTACTAGGCCAGCACGGCCTGTAATGACATTAAAAAATTATTGACTTGCGAATCACCGAGCATAAGATACAGACGTATTTACTTTACGAAAACAATTCAAAATTTAAAACAATCCTTTAAAATGTTTAGTTTTTACTGTGAATTAACAAAATTAACTTCGAACTACAGACGACACTTTAACACCATGCTAACTGGAAATTTAAGGAATCGGAGAAAATTTCTAGATTATCTCTGTATAAGAGTCTAACACAATGTAGAACACGCAATACAAATTGCTTTAAGTTGAGAAATTGATTTAAACTTTAAAAAAAAGCTTTGAAAAGAATACATGATTTTATACTCTTCTGACAGGAAATGATTGTGCGCCGTGTTGTAAAAAAAATGACCAACGCTGCTGATTATTTTAAATAGAAATTGAGGTTTCCTAGTGCGAAATTCAGTTTTTGTTAAGCAATTTATACTGTTTAACGACAGATGAACAAATCACACTAGAAATATTCTTATTCAAAGGCTATTTTATAACGATTGTTGCAGCAAAATCATATAAGTTTGATTTTGTTAAAGTTTCCTTTGTTTGTGGATTTAGTTTAGTTTAGTTATATTAACGTTCCGTTTTGAAGCAACACGAGGGCTACTTTGGGACGGACCTCGTAATTTTGAACCGCGGTTAGATGACAAAGATGACGCCTGAGCTGGCACTCCCTCTCCAAACTTCCGCGCCCCACCAGCGGGAGAACGCTTGACCCCTTACGTATGATTTAGCTTGCAACAGACCCCATACACGGCGGTTTTTCAGTGGAATCGGGATTCGGACCTGGAACCTCCGAACTCGAGGCCGATACCTTACCACTATGCCACCGCGATCCCCTGTTTTTGTGGGAGAAGTATTAAATGGTCAGAATTAAAGCTTTCCTATTCAGAGCTCTGTAAGGAAAAAAAACTTGCTATCATACAACCCTCGAATCCTGATGGTTTCCATTTCGTAACATGGGGAAGGAGAGACGCCAAAAAAGCTCCGAATTGAGCGAAATAGGAAAAAACAGGAGAACAGTCCCTTGTTTAACCACACTTCAATTTAGTCGTTTAATAAATGATTTCACTATTGCCTTGGTGCATATTAATGACGAATTGGAGGTAGTGCACGCAGGCATATAATAGGTATTAAGAATTGTCATAAACATCCAAATGCTGTCAGTTTAATAGGTTATTTTTATTACTAATAGCCAATTAATTACATTGACCGTAAAGTATAAAGCGGAACCTGATTATTTCGAAGTTGACTGCACCGCAATAAAAAGCCCATTTATCCAAAGATTCGAATTAAGAAACACTGGGTCTTAAAAGGAGTGCACCAAGAGCAATCGACAGTTTTTGAGCTAAAAGTGGTAGTTAAGATTTTATTTGATGTCTAACTGTTTTAATAAGCAATTTCATCAGTTAAGTGATAAAATTTATTAAAAAAAGTGGTAATTAGAAAAAAATAATTTCAATAAATAAATAAATACTTTAATAGACAACTAGTGCGAAGAAAATTGAACTAAATTCTAACTAAACAATAAAATTCACATCTAACGAGTTAATTTTTTTAATCCATTCGAATCATATAACGCCCTGAGGTCATGGGATTTTTTTGGCGGATAAATTATACGACGACCTCAGGTCGCAAGACTGTGTTGTTCCATGTAGTACACGCATCTATTTCAGTTTCTAGCCCAGAGATGACAATGAAATATATTCTAAAGTGAAGTGCTGACACGTGATATTCGTTATTCCCTCTTTCTGTCCTCATACACTGCTTCTTATCGATATAAAATAATTTATTTGTTCGTATCGATACTTCGAGTCATTGATGATGAGTTTATGCTTTCAGTAATATACATGCAAATCTATATATTTAAAATAATGGTTAGTAGCCCAGCCGTAACCACTGGACCGTTTTCGATAATTTTCATTTCATATGGAAGCTTGTGACGTCTAGATATGTCATCAAGGGTCGACTCCCCCACCCCTTTCTAATTTCGAGAGAAATTTGAAAATTCCTACTCCACTGCACATTGTCGATGGGGAAAACCTTGACAGAACCCCCAGCCCCAACCACTCGACCGATTTCAACCTTTTTTATTTCATATGAAAGCTTATGTCGCCTAGATACGTAATCAATGGTCGAATGCCCCCCGCCACCCTCTATTTCCAAGGAACATTGCAAAATAAAACTTTGATGGATTTCCTGAGCCTCAAGCATTGGATCGATTTTTTTGGCTAATTTATTTTCTCCCGTCCTAAACATACTAACCAATCAGAATGTACCGATTTAGTTTTGCAAGTTTAAAATAGTATTTTTCATTTGTATGCAGATCAATCACAATGGCGTGTCAAAAATATTGTAAAATACCTATTGTAGGTGATTATAGGTGATTATATATAGGTGATAGGATTGTAGGTGATACCTATTGTAGGAAACTGTTTATTTAGGACGATATCATTTTGTATTTATAGATCTGAAGACTTTCATACCGAAATTCGTGAAAAAGTTATACAAAATATTGATGAAAACTCGATGGTTTATTCAAAGATTTTATAGTTTTAAAGGAATCTGTTGCCTACAGAGAATATGAAATCTACTATGACTTTATAGTCTGTTCCATTGATCTCCATGCAGTTCTTAAAACTGAAAAAAGTAGTGGCTGAGAGCTGCGAAGCAGCAGGGGCAGAGTTGACCAAATTGGTGATGACCGCGAGCCTGCCAGGAGGACGACAGCAAGAGCGTCTTGCTTTCAATTAAAAATGATTATTAGTTGATTTTTTTGTATTACTGTGTTCCCAACCATGCTGCCAGAGGATTTAAATAGGATTTCTAAGTCAGCTGTGCAGGTATTTAAATATGACATCGTTGAGTTAAGGCGTGAAATTTTATTGCTTTTTGAATTGGCTACATTATAATTCAGTTGAGTGCTCGAAAAAATTAAGGGCATTAAATAATTATTCACCCACGATCACTGACGTCCAGGGACGGTCATAATTACCTAGCCTTTCAATTTTTAGTTCTTATTTCGCACTAAGCAAAATAAATTCGAATAAAACACAATATTTTAACTTTATGTTCATAGGAAATTCAAGAGGCCAAAGAAAAAAAAATCAGTTATTGACCAATTCGAAGCACAACTTTCGAATTAGTCTAATTCCACTGTAATATAAGGAAAACTTAAACGTGCTTTAAAAAATCACTACTTTTACTAAATGTTTTTTTTTATTCTTAATTTTTGAATGAATTTCTCTTAAATGCATCCCATCAATACAGAGTTTTCTTATGTCCATTGCACCCCGCCCCCTCTTTATCGCTCTTAACCATCCTGTATTAATTGCATCATTAAGGTGAAATAACTAATCGCGTAGATATGTGCAGGAAAGCAATAATATCACACAACTTAAAAATACAGGATGACATACAATTATTGGACATCTATTCAAAATTAATTTTAACTATTAGCTACAACTACCAGTTTCTTTTTTCTTTTTTTTTATTAGATGATGATCTTAAAAGTATTTTTTCATATTTAAGTGCCTGCTAGGTCTAGGTTGTCGTAAATTATTGACGTCTCTGCATTTTTGAGAACTATTATCTGCAAAAACTATTAAAGTTAAAAAGAAATTGAAAAGCAATTATTTGTAGGAATTTCCACGCCTTTGATTTATTATTAATTATAATTCGAAAGCTGAATAGTTATTTGATATTCAAGAAAAAAGAAAACCAGAAAACGCGCATCGCTTTACGACTGATTAGTACCATTGCGACTGAAATCTCTAGCTAAAGGCAAATTTTACCTTCCAATAAACCTTAGTAAAATAAACCAAATAACCTTTTGATTCAAGAAGTTATTGAGGAAAAAAAATTCACACACAAAGTCCATTCACCCTTCTAATCCATGGGTGGTTCATATAAACCACTTATTTAAATTTACAGATGGGTGTGGTTTGATAAAACGCTTGTTACGGTGTGGCTTGTGTACCAATCTAAATTATAAAAAAATATTTTTTCATACGATAAAATAAAATAACATTTTTCCCGTTTATCTTACCGTTAAATTATAAAAATATTTTGTATAAAAAATCAAAACAACAAAATTCAAACGCTTATCACAATGCAAGAAACGTCTTTTTGTCGGCATATATATTTTGATTCGCCAACTGTATCACAATAAATACTGACATATATACTTTTTTTTCTGACAGCGATCGACTGTAAAAAAAGTATCCCGAAAGTAAAGGGTTAAGCACTTAAACAGAGATGTGAGTATATTCCATGCATTCTGAAAAAATGAGAGAACCATAATATGTCTTGGAAAAATTCTCGCGAGCTAGGAGAAAAGTTAGAAATATTCTTTGAGAAACATTCTTAAAGAAACCATTGGGAAATGCACAATTAAAATCTGTAACTGCTTATCAAAAACTTTTCAAAAAAATGCAATAAGTTTGATAACCAATAAAAAGAGTTCATAAAATCTTAATATTTATAGTAAATTTTGATAGATATTAATATTTAGTAGTACCCTGTTGAGAGATATTAATATTTAGTAAAAATTTGCTGAGATATTAATATTTAGTAGTACTCTATTGAGAGATAATATTTAGTTAAATTGGGCTGAGAGATACACATTTAGTAGTACCGAGAGATATTAATATTTAGTAGTAGTAATTTGCTGAGAGATAATATTAATATTTAGTAGTACCTCTGCTGAGAGATATTAATATTTTAGTAAATTTCCGAGAGATAATAATATTTAGCTGTAATTTGCTGAGAGATACATTAGTAGTACTTGGCTGAGAGATAATAATATTTAGTAGTACCCTTGCTGACAGATATTAATATTTAAAAAATTTCTGCTGAGAGATATTAATATTAGTAAATTTAAGGAGAGATACACATTCAGTAAAATTTGCTGAGAGATATTAATATTTTAGTAGTAATTTTGCTGGAGAGATACACACATTTTAGTAAAATTTGCTGAGCGATATTAGTTATTTCAGTACTCTGCTGAGAGATATTAAGTAGTAGCACCCTTGCTGAGAGATATTAATATTTGAACAGTACCCAAGGAGATAATAATATTCCAAAGTAGCACTTGCTGCGAGATATTAATATTCAGTAGTACTCACAGAGAGATAATAATACTAGTAGCACCTGCTGAGATATATTAATATTTTAGTAGTACTTGCTGAATTACTTTTATAATTTCAAACAAATTTTCAGCAAAACCTTCGAAAGAAAGACAGCGACGTATAAATTTTAAAAGCAACACGTAACCTGAAACGTAAAGTAATGA
>BGPR01014705.1:0-38523 GCA_013235015.1 Araneus ventricosus
AAATTTTGCAATATCAAAACTATTGCAGTAAAGTAGAATAAATTCTGTAAAGAAGGATACGAACACATTAAAGTTGATATAAAATCAGCTTGTTATAAAGTTTTTCATTAAAATGTCATATATTTCCACTTTTCCTTACAGTATATACAGGATGATTCAAAATACTTTTCCAAACTTTAAGGGTAGGTCAGGCATACGATAAGCATTCAAAATTACATAGGAACATGAGCCTGAAAACGCCATCTGGAGGAAACAAATGGCATTTAAAGCTCGGACTTCTCTATCTGGGTTGGTAAATGAAATTTAGAGTTGAGGCACTTAATATTTGAAAAGCAATAAGATCTCGTTTTTTTCAATTTTAGGATGCAGCGCTATTTTTTGCTTCATAGATGCAGTTTTATTGGCGTGAATAAAAACTGCATTGAATTTCAACGTTTCAAAGTTAATATTTCCAAAATTTATGACTTCTTTGATAGCAAGTGATGTTATGCTTTCCATGATGGAAATTTTTTCATTTATCTTGTCTCTTCAGCATTTACAAGTTTTGTACCACCTAAGAAATAAAAAGAACTTTTACGTAAGGAAATAATTTCTAAATTTTATTAGTATTGGTTTTGTCTTGTAAGGGTTTTTTATATGAATGCTGGAGAGATAAATGCTAGCCCATTTGATAGTAGATCGCAAATAGTGTGTATGACGAAAATGAGGAAACGTGGTTGGAAAATGGCGAGGTTGTTGCATGCTCGTTCAGAACTGTAGTTCACAAATGAAATGCCATTTTGCTACGAAACGAGCTCGTATGTGCGTACAATGTATAACGTTTGTTTCTCTTGTGAAATTACTGTGATATTTTAAAATGTCCATCATATGGAAGTTCTTAATTGAATCGTTCAGAGGCTTAATATTTCTGAATTTTGCCAGATATTTTACAAGGTGATTTGACTCACTAGTAACAGATTTCTATGCCTCTTTGGCTGTTACTGAGCTGCAACGAATGTTACAGACAGAAAATATGTTCATTGAGATTTAATGTGACACTAATTCTCTAATTATAATGCTTGTATAATTAATGCAGATCTTCAGTTGTAAATTTCTTTGTATATGTACAGTGAGAAGGCATGAAATGTTTCTTCACTGATTTTATTTTATTTCTGTAGAATTTGTAGCTTTCAGTTGCATCTTCTGATGAAGGCTTTTTGTAAAACCCATTTCAAAATAGTCAGTTTTGTTTTATGAGAGAAAG
The DNA here is from genome assembly GCA_013235015.1 of Araneus ventricosus. Classification (NCBI taxonomy): domain Eukaryota; kingdom Metazoa; phylum Arthropoda; class Arachnida; order Araneae; family Araneidae; genus Araneus; species Araneus ventricosus. The sequence continues at coordinate 1,244 of BGPR01014705.1, forward strand.
TAATCAAACAAAATAATCATTAGCTTGTTTAGCGACATATTAATATTGGAATTAAGATTTGCTTGCTGAGACAAAATATATTTACATTGATTTCTCCCATTTTTTCCTTTCTCGAGCTTTATTTCTCCATTTCTTTCAGTATATAATAATTGTACTACCACTGCTTCATATTCATTTATAAATGGCCTTAATGAAATTATACACATTTTATTTTATAAGACACCGGCAATTCTAAATAACGGAATTTTCATCCTTGTATTTTTAACAACATTGTTTTCCATACAAATCCTTTCTAAATGCGAAGAATGTCAGACAATGAAGCCAAAAATTCAGGATATCTGCTTAAAACATTTGAGAAATTCAAAAAATCTAAATGGTTGGCTCTCTTTTCTTTCAAAAGTTCTGCTTCTGAACTTGCCATGTCAAAACAGTAACGTATCATTATGAAGACCTGATTCTTCAAAACTCTCATCGGATTAATCATTCTTCATTTAACTTATTAAAGCCATTGTTAAGTTCTAACATCATATGTTTTATTACTTCAAAAATGAGTAAAAATTCCATGTCTATAGGAATTATTTCATAAGATTCTTTAATTCTCTGACGGCCGTAAGGGTCAAGACGGCCCGTTATGCAAACTGCTAGATGGAGACCGAGCGCCAGGAAAGACGTATGCTTATTTTCTTCTCCTTTTTCGATAGGGTCTATAAACGGTTCGGAATAATCATATCTTTTTAACAATGATTCTTTCCCCTCCCACTGCCTCTCTAGATTGATGTCTCCAGTAGGTGTATATGGTTCATCTCCCACTGTGTCCGATATAGTTTTAAAATAAAAATCACCTGTATTAAAAAACAGATCTTCGGACTTACATCTTCAGATTTAGATCAGACATCTGCAAAATTCACAAATTTTCCCTCATCCAATTTTATTTGTTTGTATTTGAATTTGCGCCTTATTTCGGCCCTAGAAATTCTAAATCCTCTGGCACCTGTTCCAAATCCTCGTAACCTTTTTGCTTTATCACCTATTCTTCGTCGATGTTGAATTGACAGTTTTCAACTGTTTTCATGAAGCCCATAGTGCCGTAGAACCTTAATCAGCGGTAATAATAACAAGGTGATGTGAAAGCACTGGAATGTAGAAGATGATGACGAAATTTTGTCCAGAAGCTGTACTCTTCCTGTGAAAGCTGAAGCATTTGCACATTCTAATGCGGCAGCCTGTTTTATTTATAGACTAGTAGATATTGGTGAAATTACCACAGCCTAGGCAAGAACCGGACACTGAGAAACTTCTTGGAATGCAACTGAAGTAATCGGGTACTGCAGGTTTATTAAATTTGCATTTCTTCTGGGCAGTTGTTTCTTATAGTGGTTCTTGAAGGGAAGTTTTTCTACTAAATTTTTTTCTATGCCAAGGAAAAAACCAAACAATGGGCATGAAGTGCCCTACTTTAAAATCGGCTTACATTTTATGGTTTCTTGAAACGTCGACGGATTATTTGTACACTCTGTATTTATATTTGGAAAAAATTAAGTATTTATAGCTTTAAAACGGGAATAAATAAAGTTCATGTCTTAATGAGAGAAATCATCTTTTGTATAGTAAGGAATTAATATTTGAAAATTTGTAAAATAAGTATTACCAATTTTAATATTGAAAATCTTTCTATATAAAATTTTATAATTTTGCTTAATTACAACGAATCTTTAAACTGGATCCCATTTCTTTAATATAAAGCCTAGAGTTTTATTTCTGGGCTGGTAAATTATTATTAGTGTCATTACCATTTGTTTCGGATGTGATATGAAATCGTTAATGTACTCAATACTTACGCAATATCTCAATATTTTCCAAAAATTTATAATTTCTACAACGACTCAAGTTAAGTAATATTCTTAACTAGATGATGGAACTAAGGAGGGAAAGGCACAGAAGATTTACGCATGCGTGTAATAAACGATATTAGCGCCCCCATTTGGGACCGTCGGAATTACCGACTTTGAATTCTCTCATTTCTAACAAAACCAATTATTCCATTTTTTGCTCGTTTCCCGTTTTTTTCGGGTTGAATATCATATAAACCGACAAAAGTATCGATATATTTAAGAAAATGAGCGTTAATACACGGAGAATAATAGCAAATGATGATTAACATGTATTTAGATTCTTCAGAAGATTGTACTGGTACTGGATACCATATATCTAAGCGGTACCTTTCCAAAGAACAATTGTTGGACACTCCAGTGCTTTTTTAAAGCGATGCCATAATAGGTTTCGCAATGGTAACACTATTTCACATTTGACATTTACCCGATACAAATTGTCAAGCCGAAAAATCTTTTCGAACCTTAATTATTACTGATTATATCTATAGTGTCGAAACATTATGTGAAATTTTGCTTCTTTTAACCAGGGAGGACGCACATCGGGTCTACAAGCCCGGAGGCAGCAAGAATTTATTTCAGAAAAATAACCCCAGAACGAAAAACTTCCAGATTTACAGTAGTTGCATTCAAGGTCATTTACTTGCTGACCGCAGGTATTCCGAGAATTTCTCCAAATTTATTATCTCAGAAAACAGATGGTCGGGCCTTTCAAGCCGATGCGCGCGTTCGAGTATCTGTGTTGGATTGCTAAATATTACAGATAGATCGAGAAACTTTATCGCTATTCGAATTACAGATATGAAATGGAAACACAATCAAAGATTTTAGCTGAAATATCAACTGATTAAGAATCGATTACTGAAGAAAATAATGAAATTTTTGATGTTGAACTAGCAAGAGATCATAATTCGAATTCTGAAAGGAATTAGACAATTGATCCTATATTTTTGAATTTACAAGTCTGGAGTTAAAATGCTGTAGTAAACGGTAAGATGACTTCAATTAAAAAATGGCGTAAAAAAGGTACTTCGCAAAAATATGAGAACTTTGACACAACATTATGATAAGACCTCTCGAGTATTTTCATGAAGCAAAAGTTGTAAAATGTGTTCAGAATTCTTGGAAATGTTTATCGATGGGAAAGAAATGTATTGATATCTATATACAGACGAATTCAGTTAATTTTGGACGTTAAAGCCGATCTTTCATAAATACTTTGGAAGTACAAGCATTCATTGATCTTCTTCATTTAATTGCACAACCCAGAAGAGATTTATCCAAAAATATATTTTTTTAATACTTAATACTCTGTACACCAGCACAAAATTTTTTTCCTATTATAGAAATTGTAATTTTCTACGTGTTTTGTTAGGAAAACAGGATCCAGGGCCTATTATACCCCACGGCATTTGGGCAGTGTGATTCAGGATCAATTTTATGGTAGTTAGTCATGAAGGAGGGGCAGTAATTTAAACTTTTCTTCTGTAGATGGCCAGTTTTGAAGCAATCTGAATTCTAAATAAATACGCAAAATATTATTGTAAAATACAAGACATAATAATTTTTGAAAAATATTATTTTAAAATTGTTATATATTTTTACCATAAAAATAGATTCAATCGTAAAAAAAATTCAGATTGTCTTTGCCATATTTTCTACGATGTCGCACTAAATATTCTCTGTGTCTTCTTGAGGAAAAATGTGCTGATTTTTTAAAAATAAAAATTGCGTTTGTAGTATTTCTTTTTCCAAACAGTATTTTAAAGTCTTAATTATGAATATAATGACTTAAATATGCGTACTTTAAAAAGTCTAACTAATAAAATATAAAATCCATTGTTTTTTTTAGTAAATTGTGTTTTTAACAACATAAAGTATTTTCCAAAGCTAAATCTTTTTTCTACCAATACTTTAAACCGTTAACTATAAATGGAATGAATTAAATATTCGTACTTCAACAAAATCTTACAGATCTTTTGAATATTGGCAGATATTAGATATTCAGAGTGCTGTTTAAGTCAGAAAATGTAATTTTTAAAACAATAATCAATTAAAAGTTCCCGTTGATTAGAATACCCAGGGTTTAATTGTTACATTCATTAAAATTCGACATTTTTCTTTTCTCCGTAGCATTTACATTTTGTGTTTAATGACAATCGTGCGCCTTCAAAAGCTATTTGTAAGGAAAAGGACAGGTTTTGACTTCGTTACTTTTAGCAGTATACCAACAATATTTATAAATAGTAAGTTTCACCTAAAAAGAGAATATCATGCCCAAGTAAATATTCTCTGTCCTGTGTCGCCTCTTTTGTTCTGCTTTATAATTTTAAATTCTGTAATTTTTGGCAAATTTTGATTTATTCACTCTGGAAATAATTTTGCTTTTTATGCGTTTATCTTACTGATAGTTTCCATCTTTTGAACTTTTTTCTCCTTTAGATACTAATAAATAATTCTTAGAAATTGCTCTGGAAATAAATTTCTTTATAATTAAATAATTCAAAATTATTTTAGGTTTTAAAAAATTTAATATATTACTTGCTTACAGTGAGTTATCTAGATGAGTACATTCTTGAAATAAAAAAAATACAACTCTTAAATAATCAAATTTTTCTGACGCAGCAATGATTTTAAAATGGCACCTTCATGCTCATTATAATCTAATATCGTGTTTTCGCATCAAATTGGTCTTTTACTGTTATAATCATATACAGCAGTAGAAAATGGGGCTTTTAGAAAATATTTTACTGAAAATATATAGTTTTATCACAATTTGTAAACGACCCCTATTCAGTCAGCAAGGGTTTGGATACGATAAAGGAGACGGTAAAAGAACCCCCACGACGCAAATGGCCTCTTGCTTACCAGAAGGGGGAGGGAAATGTTTACCTACTTTCATTTCTGTCTTCGGCCGTTCTGGGTTTTAAAAGAAGTAGATTTCAAAGCACTTTGGCTTTCAGAGGGTTAATGGTCATTAATAGTAATGGGCCTGTTGAGTATATAAATATATATTTCGAACTTATTTTGACTGTTTCGAAATCAAAACTGTTTGTATTTTAAGATTGTTTTCGTTAGCTCAACATGTTCATATCTTGTATCTTTAAAGATCCCCGGTCACTAATTTTTAAGGTTTTTATTCATTCGTAAACTTGACTGCTTTACAGTATATTTAATGAAAGAAGCAATAAAAAGTTTCTCATTTCTTAAAAATCTTTTTAAACGATAGATATGAATTGCGCAGTTTGTTTTAGGTTTATTGTGCAGTTTTTGTTTTTAAAGTGCTGAGTAAATGTTTCTTAATTAAAACTAATTTTTAAAATTATTGCAATTACAAATATTATTATTAATTCATTCATTCATTATAATTTCTGACTTTTCATTTATTATTTACATATTAACTGCTGTTACATATTACAAATAATTCCTCACATTATTTTTAGCATAACGTTCAGTTTGAATCTCTTTTGGGAATAAATTGTCTAAACTCTCCATTCATGCATGACTTCACGCTTCTAAATAATTTAAAATAATAAAAAAAGAAAAAGAAAAAATGTTTCCTGAAGAAAAGAAATGAAGGAACAAAAAATGAAAAGATGCATTGATTACATTGGCATCAACTTTAGTAATAAATAGCACCTGCTTATTTTCACAATTCTTACATCAGCATTTTTTAATATTTGGCATTAAAACAACTCTCTCTTTCTCAGATTTAGGATTTATCGAAAGCTCTGTATAATATAACATTCTCCCACCCCCATTATACTCTCTTCATTAAAAAACAGAACAATCTTTATTATACTTCGAGCTGTCAGTTTATTTAGAATATGTCTCTGTAATTGAGCTCTCGGGATATTCCTAAAGCTTTAAGCTCCAAGTGGCTTGTGGGCTTCTTTTATTGTTTCTGTTGTGTGAGTCATTCACTTACATCGATTTTACCTTTATAAAGCGAAATCTATATTGCTTCAGTCATTATAATATTGTCAACATCTGAGGACAGCAGCTGTACCCCGAGACCTGGGGGTTCATTACTTGCAGACTCCGGAGTTTTGGAATTTCGTTCAAAGTGGACAACGACCTGCATTCAAGTGGATTCAATATTTAACTCAATCACCACCGATTTGAGCAGGCGGTATATGTTGATAGAGGTTCTACCTCGATGCAGCGATTTAAATGTTCTAAAATGGTATAAAACTGGGAGATATTCAAATCTTCAAACACTGAAAAGACAAAAGTCATGGAAAGCAACCTAATATTGTGTGGAATCTCCTTTTTCCCGTTGAAGTGCAGAAATTCCAATTGGCATTGACTCAATAAGACGAGGACAGTAGAGGAACTCACATTTTACAGTGAAGATTTGGTCACGAGGGAGCCGACCAGAAAGTGATGCAGAAGAAAACAATTTGGGCACATTCCGTTCCAAAGAAAGCTGATAATTCGTTGCAACATTCAACAATAGTTTAGTTCCCTGTACGCAATACTACGGAAGATACAAAGGTTGCCCTAAAAAACCTCAACAAATTCATACGAAACCTACAGAATAAGTGAATATATGTTAGCGAAGCATTCTATTTAAATATAAAGTAAATACATTCAATATTAGAGGAAATGTGATTATTTGTGGTAAATAATTTTTTTCTGCGCATGTGAGAAAAATAGAATAATTTTTCTTTTATAATTTGTAAGCCAGATACATAGGGCAGATATAAAAATTCTAGTCCAATAAAAAAATATTTGCACCATATAGATTTAGGAAGATATTGGCATTGCAGCGAGTAGAATTTTTGATGGTCTCAAAGAGAAAGAAAATAAATGAAAAAATGATGAGAATTCTTTTCAAAAAGTGATATTTTTAAAACACGAATCTTCGAATAGTAATCTTTTAACTGCAGTTTAAATTATGAGTTCTATTTTTAACTAGCATGTAACAAATTGTAAGAGGGCACCAAGAACTACAGCACCAGAAAGAACTTCAAGAATTGCGCCCCTGCATGCTTATTCAACCTTTGATGTTATGATTGAAAATGACAAAACGAATTGAATGAGAGAGACAATGAACAAAACTAATTAACAAACAAATATGTTTACCAGAATAATGTTAAAGAAAGAATTTAAAACTATAAAAATGTATCTTCATAGTGATTTGCTTATGTGTTTATAAACCTAAGGGCAGGTTCACGAACAAAATTAGGAGTTACATTATTGGAAACGCAATCTTAGCACGCTGAAGGTCGTTATTATGGATCACGCAAAACTTCCGCGCAGGAAACACGTCATTCTCGAATCTCCCGCAGAGGTAGTTTGGGGGAAGGTTAAAGCAATTCGGACTAGAACGGTGGTGTCAATCTTTTTGTCCTTAAATATACCCCCCTTTATAAGTCATATTATTGGTAGCCTAGAGACAAGGTATCGGTTATTGGGTCGAAGCGTTCGAGGTTACTAACCAGATTCCACTGAAGATCAATTGTGCATGGATCTTGTTGCACGCTGAATCATATTTAGGATATCAAAGGTCCAACCAATGATATAGTGTGGAATTTTGGAGAGAGAGTGCCAGCTCTGTTGTCGACCTGGTCATCTGACCGCTGTTCAAATTCACGAGGACTTTAACAATATAGCACTCGTGTTGCTTCAAAATGGCAGGTTTATAAACTAAACTAAACCAAATAAAACTAGTCATATTATTTTTGAGTATCCTCAATTGCCATGTCCACCTCCAATCATCCCTCTTCGTGCCAGGATAATTATTACTATCTGTGTATAAAATATTTTTACACCCATGAGTAAAAAAATTAAGCACCTATAAAAAAATGCATACATTTGATTAATCATCATCTTTGCGGAATGAAAAACATAAAAAGTATACTTCAGTTACATGAGATTTCTTGCCACATCACTTTGTATCGAAGATGCAAGTTTTAGATTTCCCTCTGTTCATCCTTATATTTAACATAAATCATAAATTGTTCTGTTAAAATTATCTGCGTAAACTCACTCTGATGCTGTTTTTGTTTTCATTTGTTTTTGAAACTTGGTATTACTTGAAAACAGGCCTATTCTGGATATTTGCAAATTTTCATGCTGGGTTTGTTGATTTTTGACCCTCTCTAAAAATTTTAAATATTTATTGCAATTTAAATATTCTAAGTAGCTCAACACCTTCTAGACATTCATTTTCATATACCTCTTATATGGGTGCATCAACTATTTTATTAGTAAGTTACTCAATTACAGGGATTTCTTGAAACATCACTTTGTAACGAAGAAGCAAGTTTCAGGTTTTTTCCCCCGTTTTATTCTTATTTCTCATAAATGGAGGTGCAGTCTCGCACAGTATTCTACTAACAGTTTTTAAATCATCAAAACCAACTGCACCAGATTTATGTAACAACAACATTCGGAAGCAGTATCTTTCGGCATCCCATATATTAACAACTGGCATTCTTTCAATTACATTATGTCTTCCATGCTGTCTTTTTTCCACCTCAAAAACATACTAATAAGGAATAACTTCTGTTTTACAGGTAGGAGAATTATGCATGCGGATATCTAAATTTGTTTGTTCCATAAGGACCATATATTCACAGATGGGTTACATTGTATTATGTAATTGATGCATTTCTAAATCAAACAAACCATATCACTCTCTTGTTTGATATGATAAAAGCAAAATAAAATATACATGCTAGAATAATTACTAATCTCTGTGTAGAAAACGTTTGTACACGCATACATAAAAAAATTAAGCATCTATAAAACATGCATACATCTGATTAATCATTATCTCTGCGGTATAAAACACGCAAATTAAACTTCAGAAACATACATTACCTTTCAAAAGCTACAGTATAACATTAACATGCAACATGATTGAATAATTATCACTCTCAGTGCAAAACAAAATAGACATACTAGAATAATTACTACTCTTTGTGTATAAAAAAGTTTTTATAATCTTGCATTAAAAGATAAGCACCTATAAAACATGCATACATCTGATTAATCAATATCTCTGCAAAATAAACTCACTTGAAGAAAATCCGTTGAGAAATGATCAAAAGTGTGAAAATTCTAAACTACGAATTCAAACCAAAATATTATGCAAATTCCACTTAAATCAACCAATTAAATCAAAGTGGGCAAAGAGGAGACCAATTGAAGCAATGCGCAGTTCACCTTATGTGTCAGACACCAGTTAAAAGATCAATGCACGAGCAGGACACTGATAAAAAGATCAACGTGCATCTAAAACAAATATTCTCTTACCGCCAATCTCTCCATTGGCGATGAAAAGAGGAACGATGCAAGTATGCGCTCTGAACTACAGATTAGCCTATACAGGATCTAGCATTTATCTACTATCAAACAAACATGCACACACACTAAGAAAGATTTAGGGTAAAACGTAAGTTTAAGGTACGCAGTCGTTCCTCCCCACACTGGATTACCAACATTTTGTCTCCAAGAGTAAGACAGTTTAGCAATGTGAGAATATTTGTTTTGGGCGGGTAGTGACCGTTTTAATGGTGTCTTTAGCACGCTATGCCTGCCACATCCGAGAAGGGAAAATTTCGTATGCGCGCCATCTAAGTGGGCTCCAGGCAAATTTTTTAAACTTGAAAAACAAAAGCGGCTTGGTTTTCAGCAAAGAGGGGAACTTAGTAGCTTCGCCTTTTCATTGAATGTGAGGAATCTACGTTTTTTTCAATTCCAAAGTTCTCACCTCAAAACGTTCCTTCGTCAAAATGTCAACAGTAGCGAAGGGCATGCCGGTTCAAACAAATTCAAAAATGTCAAAAACTGAAACGACGTACATGTCAGTCGATACAAATCCACGATCAAAACTGTCAGAATCAAACCTTAGAATTCCGAACGAACTATTATTCAAATTCTATTAAATTGACAAATTAAATCAACGATAGCACAGAACAAACCAATTAAAAATGCCCAAGACACCAATATAATGATCGCTGCGTGCGCAAGGCACAGAAAATCTAATATATTCATATAGTTTACTCTAAAACTCCTTTAAAAACAATTTAATACAGCAGAAGTAGGAAATATAACCGTCAATGACTCAAAAGATCTTGTCATATCCACGGAGTTTTTTATATTAATTCAGGTGTTAAGTATTTGTGCACGCTGTGTATATACTATATGATAACTGTAAACTTTTATAACTGTTGTTTGAACAAGAGTTTTTGTTTAAGTTTTAGTTCAGTGTTCTATTAATAATCGTCTTGCATGGAAGAATGACTGGTTATTTTGGTATTATGAATCCAGAACTGTTTGAAGCTCACGGTTTTTTTAAAAGCTATTTTCATTTAGAGCAATGGCAGTCATTGATACACTGCGAGCGTAATAGAGTTATTTCTTTATATATCGGAATACATAATAATCTCACCCGTGACCAAAAGCAACGCTTCTCTAAATAGCTTGCAGCTGTCAGATGGAAATCTCCACCGAGTAGAACAACCTTTCCTCCAAATGAATTGGGTATTTTGTAAGATCCTGACTTCGACGATCAACTGATAAAAAGCATGATAAACAAACGTCTGTCCTGCCCCTGCAAATCTATAAAGAAAGAAAAGCTTTAGACCACTGAGTTGATTTCCATATATAAGCATTCAATAGAGTTTCAAACACAATTCTTTGTTTAGTATTAATTTTTTAAACTTTTTTTGCTTTAGATTGCTCCAGTAATATGACATAAGAAAACATAAATGGAATGTGTTTATAGGTATATTTATGTCTGGCAATTGGAGTTTGCTGAGACTCAAACCGTAAATCTGAAGAAGTATATTAATTTCGGCAAGTGCATATGAAGGTGCAGTCTCACACAATATTCCATGAATAGTTTTTAAATTATCAAAACCCACTGCACCAGATTTATGTAACAACAACATTCGAAGGTAGTATCTATCAGTATCCCACATACTGTTATCTACGGAAATCTAAATTTGGTTGTTCCATCAAGACCATTTCAGCATTTACAAATGGGTTACATTGTATTAGTTCATGCATTTGCAAATATGATTTACATTTTGTAAACATCGTTCATTATTATGAATAAAATAACTATCAGCTTCAATGGAATCACATTTTCGATTGGAAAGTCATTGCAATTACTTATTCGTATTTGGTGAGATGCTAGAGTATTTTCGCCAATTTCTATTATCTAGATACCTTTAAATGGAGGTTTCAGTGACACGGCGAGCCCTCTTCCGAGCTTTTTTAAGTATATTTTGCAGCTCCATAAATTAGCTAAGCGAAGGTTGAAAAAACTTTCAAAAGTTTGTGCGGAGGTTTGTTTACATTTGACTGCTGCCATTTGACAATAAGTAAATAAGTACAATTTCTGTGCCAAAGTACGATATCGCTTTTATTTAATTTAATAATTTAAATATGAATTAAAATGAAAAAACGGCTCGGATATGCACATCTTCAGCATCCAAAGTGCAGCTGTACCAAAATTAGTAGCTCTATGTTCTACGGTTCGATCTGCATACCGCGAAAGACACACACACACACACCGACAAACACATACCCACACACACACACAAACATGCATCTTTATTAGTATTAGAGATTATTTCAGCTAATAACTTCGGAAACTATAATCTAAAGGATTTTTTAGTCATTTTAAAATTCAAAATATTATTGATTCAATAATTCTGCTTTACTATGTAGTAACTAAAAATATATATAATCTCCTGTTATTTTCATTTCATAATTATAAAAGTATTTCAAATTTTGAAATATCAAAACTATTGCACCAAAGTTGAATAAATTCTGAAAAGAAGGATACTTACAAATTCAAGTACATCTAAAATCAGCTTGTTATAAAGCTTTTCATTAAAATGTCATAGATTTTCTCTTTTCTTTATATATATAGGATGATTCAAAATATGTTTCCAAACTTTAAGAATAGCTCTGGCATACGATAAGAATCCAAAATCCCAGAGGAACATCAGTGCGTAAACGCCATCTGGAGGCAACAGAAGACATTTAAAGCTTAGACTTCTGTGTCTGAGCTGGTAAATGAAAATTAGATTTGAAGCACTTAACATATGAAACGCCCAGTAAAAATAATTAGATCCCGTTTTTCTTCAATTTTAGGATGAGCGTTATTTGTTAGCTTAATGGCTGCAGATTTATTGTCATGAATAAGAACTGCATTGAATTTGAGCGTCTTAAATTTAATATTTCAAAAATGTATGCTACCTTTCTTAGTAAGTGATGTGATACTTTCCCTGTTGGAAAATGTTTCATTTATCATTCCACTTGAACATTTACAACTTTTGGACCGCTTAAAAACAAAAAGAACCTTTATGTAAGGAAATAATTTCTAAATTTTATTAGTATCGGCTTTGTCTGTAAAGGATTTTTTATATGAAGGCGGGTGAGATGAATACTAGCCTATTTGATCGCAATTAATGTGTGTGACGAAAATGAAGAGGCGAGGTTGGTACATTCTCGTTTCAAACTCTTGTTCACAAATGAAATGCCAATTTGCTACGAGACAAGCTCATATGTGTATAAATTGTATAAGTTCTGCTTCAATTGTGAAATTACTGTGATATTTTAAAATGCCCATCGTATGGAAGTTCATCTTTAAATCTTTCAGAGGCTTAATATTTTTGCACTTTGACAGATATGTTAAAAGGTTATTTGATTCACGAGTAACAGTTTTCTATGCCTCTTTGGCTATTGCTAAGCTGTAGCGAAAGTTACAGACTCTAAATATGTTTTATTGAGATTTTATATTACGATATATCTCTATTTATAACGCTTGCAACAAAATAAGCAGATTAATGCAGACCTTCAGTTGTAACTTTGTTCGTATATGTGCAGTGAGAAGGCATGGAATGTTTATTTACTGATTTTATTATATTTGCGTAGAATTGGTAGCTTTCAAATGCATCATCTGATGAAGGTTTTTTTTGTAAAACCCATTTTAAAATCGTCAATTTTGTTTTCTGACACAAAGTAATCAAATAAAAAAAATCATTAACTGTTTAAACCAAATATTAACATTGTTATTAAGATTAATTTCTTGCTGCGACAAAATAAAATTACAATGATTTCTTATTTTTTTTCTTTTATTGCGATTTATTTCTGCATTTCTTTAGCAGTATGTAATATTTCTACTATCACTGCTTCATATTCATTTATGAATGGACTTAGTGAATTGATACACATTTTATTTTATAAGACACCGGTAATTGTAATTAATACAGTTTTCATCTTTGTATTTTTTGACAAAATTGTGTTCAATACAAATCCTTTCTAAATGCGAAGAATTTTATAAAATGAAGCCAAAAATACAGGATATCTGATTATAACAATCGCTATTCACAATATCTCAAAATGGTTGTCTCTTCTTTCAAAAATTCGATTTTTGAACTTGCTATTTCAAAACAGAATCATATCTTTCTGAAGACCTGATTCTTCAAAACTCTCATCGGATTAATCATTGTTCATTTTATTTATTAAAGCTATTGTTATAACATATAATCATAAGTTTAACTACTTCAAAATGAAAATTAGAGTTGTAGCATTTAACATATGAAAGGCCCAGTAAAAAGCGATAAGATCCCGTGGTTTTTTTTTCAAATTTAGAATGCAGCGCTATTTGTTAGCTTAATGGTTGCAGTTTATTGCCGTGAAAAAAAACTGCATTGAATTTGTGCGTCTTAAAGTTAATATTTCAATAATGTATACCTTCTTTTATAGCAAATGATTTTATGCTTTCCATGTTGGAACATTTTTCATTTATCTTACCTCTTGAGCATTTACAACTTTTGGCCTAAAACTCTGGATATCTCCTCACAAAAATCGGGAAATACAAAAAGTCAAAATGGTTGGAATTTCTTTCGTAAGTGCGATTTTTGAACTTGCCATTTCAGAACAGCAACATATCTTTCTCAAGACCTGATTCTTCAAAACTCTCATCGGATGAATCATTGTTCATTTTACTTATTAACGTTATTGTTGTAACATATCATCATACGATTTTCTAATTCAAAAATGTGTGAAAATTTCATGTCTTGTGGAATTATTTCATAAGATGTCTTTAACCCTCTGACGGCCGTAACATTCTAAACGGCCCGTCATGAAAACTGCTAGACGACGGCAGAGCGCCCTAAAAGTCGTATGCTTATTTCCTTCTCCTTTTTCAATAGGGTGGGTAAACTGTGTGGAGCAATATTATCTTTTTAAAAATGATTCTTTCCCCTCCCACTGCCACTCTTGATTGATGTCTCCAGTATGTGTTCGAGATTTCATCTATCACTTTGACCGATATAGTTTTAAAATAAAAATCACCTGTATTAAAAAACAGATATTTATTTTTACATTATTTTCCTATGGCATTTAAGCTAAGAAGTCTAATTCCTTTCTCTAGAAAACAACAGTGGACTTCTTTCGCTCTTTGTATTGACCCTCTTTACAAGCATGTCCTTTTGATATCCTCTCTTTACCAGGATTGTTGATTTATCAATTTCTAATTCAAAAACATCAGAATTACAGCCACCTTCATATAGAATTTGAGGTTATCTCTCTGTGTTTTCAACATACTTCTTCAGATCTAGATGTGATATCTGTAACATGCACAATTTTTCCCTCATCAAATTTCATATGTTTGTATTTGAAATTTTGGCTTATTCTTGCACTAGAAATACTAAATCTTCTACCACGTGTTGCACGACCTATTAACCTTCCTGCTTTATCACCTAGTCTTCCTGGATGTTGATTTAACCAGTACAAACATGCTCCCGATACTTTTCAACAGCCTTTATGAAGTCCATATTACCGTAGAATCTTATTCAGCAGGAATTATAATATGATGATATGAAAGCAATAGATTGTAGAAGATGAAATGGAAATTTTTTCCAGAAGCCGTATTCTGCCTTCAAAAGCTGAAGCATTTGAAAAATCAAATTCGGCAGGCTGTTTTATAGACTAGTAGAGATTGGTGAAAAATACCACAGCCTCGGTCAAGAACCGGACCTTGTTAAACAACTGAGAATCCAACTAAAGTAATCGCTAATTGAATTGTTGGATACCGCAGGTTTATTAATCGTAGTGTAATTTGCAGTTCTTATGGGTAGTTGCTCCTTATATTGCCGCTTGAAGGGAAGTTTTTCTACTAATTTTTTTCTATGCCAAGAAAAAACGAAGCAATGTGCTTGAAGAGCTCCACTTTAAAATCTGCTTATATTTTTATGGTTTCTTGAAATGTCTACGGATTGTTTGCACACTCTGTATTTATATTTGAAAAAAATTAAGTATTTAGACAGCTTTAGAAACGAGAATAAATAAGATTCAGGTCAAAATTACAAATCATCTTTTGCATAGTTTGGAATTAAGATTTGGAAATTTGAAAAATAAGTATTACCACTTTTAATATTGAAAATGTTTCTATATAAAATTTTAAAATATTACTCAATCAATAGAAAATAAGAACATTAATTTCTTTTATATAAAGCCTGGAGTTTCATTCCTCGGCTGGTAAATAAAAATTAGCGTCAAAACATTTTTTTTCGGATGGAATATGAAAACATCAATGTCACAATACTTTTGACATAGCTCCATATTTGCCAAAAATGTAACATTCTTAAGACGATTGTTCTGGACTTGTTGATGTAACTAAGGAGGAAAAGACTCATGAGGATTTAAGCATGCGTGTGATACACAATTGCAGCGCCCCTATTTCGGGAAATACGAATTAACTACTTCGAATCCTCTCATTTCCAACGAAACCCAACCTAAATGACGCCATGTTGGATATTCAGTTTTCATAAGTGGAATTACTCTTGCATAGTGTGCATTCTACATACCTTTATGTTTTATTTATTAAATTGTGGAATTATGAAAAGAATGTCAGTAAAAAATCGATGTTTTCTAAAAAATACCTAGTATTCAAGATCTTCGATATAACAACAGTAAGTTTAAAATGTTTTTCAAAACAGTCATCAAATCTGAATTAAATGATTTACCAATTTGTAATATTTTAAAATATTATTTTCGCTTTTGTATATGACATAATAAAATTTTGTTTTACTTTTGTACTATTGCTGCAGCATTTCAAAATGTTTATCATACGGTATAATTTAATACAATATGCATTATTTTTGTTCTTCCAAACCTTGATAGATTAATTCCTGAATAGATGACTTTGTAATAAAAATGAAATGAAGAAGAATAATCGTCAAGGATTTTATCAACAAGTATATAGATTCGTCTGAAGATTGTACTGGTACTGGTCCCCACATATCTAAGCTGTCCCATTTCATAGCACAATTGATGGAAATTTCATTGATTCTGTCAGCGATACCATAGTAGCTTTCGCAATGATTTAACTATTTCACATTTGAACTTCACCCGATACAAATTATGAAAGATCCTTTCGAGCTTTACAAATTCCTGAGAATGCTTATGTTTATATCTACAGTGTCAAAATATTATATTACATTTCTTTTTTTAACCCGGGTGGCAGCAAGAATTTATTTCAGAAAATCAACCCCTCAACGAAAAACTTCCAGATTCTCAATAGCTGCTTTAAAGGTCATTTACTTGCTCACCACAAGTATTTCAAAATTTCACACCATTCGTTATTGCAAGCCGATAATATTGGATGCTAAATAGAACAGATGGATCGAGACAATCTATCGCTATTTCAATTACAAATATGAAATGGAAAGACTAGCAACGCTATTATCTGAAATATCAACTAATTAAGAATCGATTACTGACGAAAATAGAGAAATTGTTGATGTTGAACTAGTTAGATATCATAAGTCGAATTCTGAAAGGAGTTAGACAATTGATCCCATATTTTTGAATTTAGAAGTCTGGAGTTGAAAAGTTGTAGTAAACGGTAAGATGGCTTCCATTTAAAAATAGTGTAAAATAGAACTTTTCAGAAATATGAGAACTTTCACACAACATCGTTATAAGACTACTCGAGTATTTTGATGAATCAAAAATTGTATAATGGGTTCGAACTTCTTGGAAATGTTTATCGATGTGACAGAAACGTATTAATACCTATATACAGACGAATTCAGTTAATTTTGGACGGTAAAACGAATCTTTCCATAAATACTTTGGAAGTACAAGCATTCATTGATTTTCTTCATTTAAATGCAATTCCAGAAGAGAGTTTTTAGGAAAATAATTTTTTAATACTTTATACTCTAAACACCATCACCACAAATTTTTCCTATTAATAAATTGTAATTTCCTGTGCGTTTTGTTATGAAAGCATGATCCAGGGCCTATGAAACATGACGGCATTTGGGAAGTGTGATTCGGTATAAAATTTATGGTTATGAGTTATGAAGCAAGGGGGCAGTTATTTAAACTTTTCTTTTGTAGATTGACAGTTCTCAGCAATCTGAAATGCAAAAAATCACGCCAATTTTATTGAAAAACAAGACATAATTTTTGCAAAATATTATTTCAAAAAGAGGTAAATATTTTTACCATAAATATAGAATCAATTGTAAAAAAATCATATTCTCATAACCACATTTTCTCTAAGATCGCTCTAAATATTTTCTTTGTCTTCCGTTAGGATTTTCTTCCCACTATTCCTGTCTATGAACTTCTGGTTTTAAAATGTTTCTGCATAAAACCTATTTGTCAATACTCTCTCAATTTGGTTCAGAATACATCGTCAGTAATTTTGTACAAAATGACAGAGTTTTAGAGGGTTCACGATTAAGTCTGGAATCACGACGACTCTGAGCTTACTGGTCGTGATATTTTTCCTTCTCTTCACAACTTATTTACTCTCACCTGCCTCAGAACTATGAAGAGTCTCTCTTTTCACTAATATTTTATTATTCTGTTTCGTTATAAAAAATTATTTGTCGAGACGAATTTGAAATGCCGTCTTGTAGGTTGTTTTAAGAAAATGCTGCTGATTTTCATCCAATCATAATCGAGATAATCTATCTCTAACTTTAATCTGTCCCATTTTCGGAAAGAATTTATTCTCAACGACGAAATCATTTTTATCTTCATTTTCTTTCCAATTCGTGCAAGCACGCTTTCTGGTTGAATAAAAGAATGTTCTGTATAGGGAACTCTATCATCTTAGGTTGCTTGGCCAACAAAATTAAATCATAATCATCAGTGTGGTGTTTTTGCTTCGGTCTCCACACCTATCAGCCATACATATCAGGACCTTAACAACTAGGAAGTCCGTATTCTGCAGCCTTTGAAGCAAAGTTGAAGAACTTTCATTGGAAGCTTTTGGGAATTTATGTCCCATTAAGTGTATATGCATTCTTTATTGTTAGTCAAAGGATCTTCCGATGAGACGTTTACAATGGTGAAGTTATATAGACAATCTGTCTATTACAATTTGTCAACACGATAAGGATTTTTTCTAGGAAAAGTTTTTCGGCAATCAAAGTGTAAGATAATTAGGTCCTCCATCTTTAAATCTAAGGGGAAAATCCGCAGCTCGCTTTTTATAAAGCGTGGATTCAATTATAAATGTCTGCTTCTCTTCATCAATCTTAGCTGCTTTGATCCCCTCATTCAAACCTAAGCATTTAGAACAAACATCAACACTTGTTAAATAGGGTTTTGAAGTAACAGAGTATAACAATGGGGACATCAACAATCTTCCTGATTCGAATTCAGCAACACCCACAGTCTCGAAATGACTTTCTTTGTTTTATCAAAATGTACGTGGTCATCGCACTGAAACCTACTGATTTTTTCAGTTCTGTGGTTTCTGACGATCAAGATGTTATTTCAATTATCGAGACGTGGCTTTCTGAATATATGGATTCTTTGGAACTTCTTGACGATAGATACCTGGTATTCTGAAGGGACCGTGGTTCTTCATCTAATTATTGCAGACTTGGTGGTGGTTTTCTTATAGCTATCAAAAAGTGTTTTTCTCCATGTATTTTGGATATGCTTGATTGCATATCGAGGCCTTCTAGATTGCAATCAAATTAAATCACAACAAAAAAATGCTTGTTTATGTTGTTTATTTTCCGTCTTACTCTCGTACCTACATGTATGTAGAATTTATTGATTGCTTTGAAAGATTTGGATTTGTTGATTATATTTTCATCTGTGGTGATTTTAATTTATCTATATATGAAGTGTTTGGTGATCACAAGAACCCAATTGTAAATGAATTATCCAATTTTATGAATCTTCATAGTTTAGGATAATTTAACAATTCTTTTAATTATAATAATACACTTCTTGGTTTCATTTTGTCTGATATTGATTTAGTCAAATTTCTGTCTGGTACAGTGTCCTTTGGTTCCCGAGGAAAAACATGATCGTGCTCTGTCAGTTTCCATATGTTTTGTAGTTGTCCACCTTAATAAGAGGAATGTGAATATCCTCCCTTCTCACACTCAATTGAAACTAGGAGTTTGTTAAAAGGAAAGCCTTGGTCCGTAGGTTAGTTTTAAGAAGTGAAAATCCTGAATAAGTTTATGAATTTAGAACTTTCCGCTCTGCTGTTCAGTATAATATCCAAGAGGATAATAATACATATTTATATCTCACGGAAAATAATCTAATTTCGAATTCTAAAAAAGTTTGGTTTTATTTTAAAAATTAAAACATAAATTCACCTAAAAGTTTATAGTAAAATAACATGATTTAATAAAATTATGGATATATAAAAATGCTTTTGCTTTTTAAATCTATTTTCAATCTGCCACAGACTATGAAAAAAATGACGAGTTCAAGAGCAACTGTGTCGGTGATCGTGTTAAATATGATAGCGGTATTTATGACGATGTGCGATCTGGGAATTAAAATCTTCTCTAACAGTTGGTGTGGATAAAATTCCTTCTTTTATTATTAAGGGGTGCTCATAGTTTTTCATTTAACACCTTCTTATTCTGTGCAACCTGTTGTTGAGAACAAATGTATTTCCTCATGTCTGAAAGCAAACTAGGATTGTTCCTGTTTTTAAAAAAGGCGATGGATAGGATTGTAAAAATTATCGACCCATTACTATTTTAAGTACTATGTCTAAGATTTTAGAAAGTATAAACTGTAAAAGACTTTTCCACCAAATTTAAAACCTAATCTCTTCATCTCAACATGGGTTCATTCCCAAATGCTCATCATCTTTTCATTTAATCTGCTTGAGAAATAGTATTATTTCTTTATTTGAAATTGACTCACAATTTGATGGTATTTACACCGATTTTTCTAAAGCCTTTGACTCTATCGATGTCGGCATTCTTTTAAATAAGTTACATGGTATTGGTTTTCATGTAAATCTGACTGATTGGCTTCATTCTTCTTTTATATAACCGGACAATCTATCTTTTTTTAATTTATGCTGTTTCACCTGAGTTTTCTAGTAATTCTGATGTCCCACAGGGTTCAAATCTTGCACTTATGCTTTTTATTTTATTCATTAATGACCATATTTGTGTTTTTAGTACTCTGAGTTTCTTTCATTTGCTAACGAATTGAAATTGTTTAGTTCAATACGTTTCAATTTAATTGCTGTTTTTTCAAAGAGATCTTGATTGTCTTTTTAAGTGGCGCGCAGACCAACAAGTTACACCTGAACATTGAAAAATGTAGTATTCTTAGTTATAGGTGTAAGTCGGATAAGACGACGAAGAGTGTAAGATGACGAATTGGATTTTTCTGAAAAATTGCCGTTGATAAATTACCCGATTCTGCATCATCAGAGACCTATAGCAACCATCTACCCGTATTACACCAAAAGATTCCACCCGGTTGTTAGTGTGATTCACAGTAAGCGGTACTGTGTTTTTGAGTTGTTCTTACCCAAATTTTGGTTGCTGTTTGTTAAGGGATAGCTTTTAGGGAGTAAATAGTTTTAGTTTAAATATGTGATATTCATAAAGAGCTGATCAAAATGTGTTCAATGATGTATTATTTTAATTTTTCTGATGAACTGATGTATTTCAGTGTTTTGTTTAAATAAAAATGTGAATTCGGGTAAGTTGACGGATTCGCTGGAGGGTAAGATGACGAACCTCTCCACGCTAATTCGTGAGCTCGTCCTGCTACATGACTACCACTTGCCCTTCATGCACCTTACTAGAACTCTCATGAAAAATGAGCATCTCAGTGAAAAAACGAGAAAGGAGAAAAAGATAAACGAAAACTGTGACAATTGAAGGTTGCCGAAGTTAAAAAAACTAAACGCAACAGGCTAAAAATTCAACAAAAAAAGAAGAAAGTAGCTAAGCGACACCTCGACTTCTAATGATCTGAATCTGAAGACTCATCTCATTCAGTTGAATTTCTTCTCCTTGACGCTGATGATAATCTGGAGACAGAGGACCTCGATAACGAATAATGCGTTCTTTGCTGTGAGCAAATCAAAACGGAATTGGGATTCCAATATTTTGTGTGTAAGTTCTGGACCCATTTCATCTGTCTGGGACAAAATCCAAGCCCATGGCGATACGAGTTTTGTTGTTATTCATTTCATTTCTTAAGGTTTCTATCTAAAATTTCGATTGATTAAAATTTTATTCGTTTTATGCAGTTACTTTAGTCCGATTATATTTGTTTTCTGCTATGTACAATATGTTGTGATCAAGATATGAATACTCTTAAGAACTTTAGTACTTAAGTTGAGAGAATTTTAAAAAAGTTTAATATTTAATGAAAAACAGACTAATTTCGCCAATTTTTAGAAATTTTAAGGCTGAAGCCGTAACGATAGTTATCTTTAACATTAATTAATTGTCTTACAAATTTAATTTCTCATAAATTCGCAAATTTTCTCGCTGTATACCGATACGAAATTTTTTTTTATTGCTTGTAGGTATAGTGGTGTGACCCACCCTACCGCAAACACGATTGGAATTTTGAAAATATGCATTTTTTAAAAAGCTGTAATAAATTCGGCAAAAGAAAAATTAGTCTTAAAATCATCAGCCACAAGATACCCTAAAATCTATTAAATTTCCTTTGCAAATTAAAAAGTTTTTTTGTTCCCCAGTGTTATTGAAAGAGATGCGATTTATTTTGAAGCGATGTAAATATAGTTTTGAAATCCTTTTTAAAAGAAAGCACTAGGAGGTCACAGTTTGAGAACAAGTATTTGGATTTAGAGATCAACATTTAAATAATTTAACAAAAGACTGTGTGTCCTTACACTGAATTAAAGGGAGTAACAAAGAAAACAATGTTATTATATCTTTGAATAGGGAACTTGTTTGGCTACTATATGCTGTGATAATTTTTTAAACATAGTTTAAAAGTAAGTTTAGGGGAATATTCTTCTGTTCTTGACCAAAACAAACAGTTGCCTAAATTCTACATTTTAAATCAATATTACTATAGTCTCGAACTAGAGGAATAGCCAAAAATAGTCATAATCACTGATATTCCTCATAAATTGGAAGTGAATAAGCCAAAGAAAATATAAAAGAAATCATAAAAGGTCATTAATGGCATCGAATGCTAGTTCAATAAGAGCAAAAACCAAGCTTATGCCATTTCGTATCATAAGTGAGGGGGGAAATGAACTGATATAGTGCATAAAATGTCATACATTGTGAGCTGATGGGAATTTGAGAATCAAAAAATATTTTAGTTTACGTTTTCCTTAAAGAAATTGGTTGCCAAAACTGGGAAATCAGTGATCCAATTTGGGAAGGCAGTTTCCTTAAATGGACCGATGACATAATTTTATAGCTGGTTTCTTTACATATTACATATTAAATATATTTTGGCAATGTAAAATTAAATAATTTATTTCACCAGTGTATATTAAAGAAGAGAATTTGCATATTTTATCGAATTTCAAGAAAAGAACTGAACTGAATGTAAAACCACTGCTTCTAGACGAAAATGCAAATCTTGTACGTCAAATACGTAAGCGTACACGTGTGTGTAGGCGGAGCTAGTAGAGAAACAGGCTTGATAAGCGCGCGTAAGGTAAGACGCATTTCGTTCGCTAGCACACCTCGGCGAATTTCTTGGTATTATTTTGCAGTAATCGGTAAAATTCAAATTGTGACAATAGAAATGAGTAACCACATCGTTTAGATGATGGAATGAGGTGGTGAATTTTGGGGAGGCTAGAAGCAGGCCAATCTCAAATCCAGATTTGTAGAGAGTTCAACTTAACGCCCAGCGTCATGTGTAACTTATGGAAACAGTTCCAGGATACCGGATCCATCGAGAGAAAGTCTGGGCAAGGTCGTCCAAGAGCCATCACGGCCACAGAAGATCGTTATTTGTCCATTATAGCGAGGCGCAGCAGGGTGCTACAGCTTCTCAGCTCTCCCGTGAACCCGTGAATCAAGGGTGACTGTTTCCGAAATACTTCATGAGACAGGGTTGTTTGCAAGAAAACCTGCTGTTTGCGTCCGTTTAGCATGGTGCAGAGAGCATAGAGATTAGATCAATGGGCAACCGTTCTCTTCACTGATGAGTCCCGGTTCAGCCTAAACACCGATTCTCGCCGTACGTTCATATGGAGAGAACCAGGGACCCGCTCCCTACCCTCCAATGTCCGCGAAATCGACCATTATGGCAGAGGGGGTTTAATGGTCTGAGCAGGCATCATGTTGGATGGCCTAACACCTCTCCATGTCTTTGAAAGAGACACTGTGACTGGTGTGAGGTATAGGGATGAGATTTTGGAGCCCTATGTTCGCCTTTTCAGGGATGCAGTTGGCCCCGAGTTCATTTTAATGGACTATAACGAGAGGCCACATAGAACTCTTCTGGTCGACGAATTACTAGAGAGTGAGGATATTCTCCGGATGGATTGGCCAGCCAGATCTCCAGACCCAACCCTATAGAGAATGTATGGGATGCAATTGCAACTCGCAACCCCCCTCCGAGAACCATCCAGGAAATGAAAACAGCGTTGCTGAACGAGTGGGACCAATTGTCACAGGAAATTATAAACTGCCTTATTTCAAGTATGAAGTCACGCTGCAAGGCCTTTATATCTGTAAGAGGGGACCATACCCCCTATTTACCCATTTTTTTTGTTTATTCTGCAACCGCTGTTTCATAAATTCAGACTCCAACGAGTGTTACGCACTATCATGCGTGTGTCTTACAATTGTTGAATAGTTATTTGTTTTGTATTGTATCAATGTATGTACATATCAAATTTCATTAAAATCGGTCCAGTAGTTCTAGAGATAATCGACCAAGTCTGCAAATTCTCTTAATTTCTTACACGGTGTATAACTGAAACGTCAAGACGTGAAAAAATTATTAAATTACACGAGCGGGGGCGCGACATAAATTTTACGACAGAAGAATAAAACAGTATGATATCACATTCAAACTCGAATAAACCCATTTAATTCTGAAGAGAGGGGTAGCATGAAGGAATACCCATGATCTTAGACAGTTTTGACTTCGAATCTGAAAACAGGTTCCCGTTTGTCGTAAAATTTGGGAAGGCGCGCCCGCTGAAAGGTTAATAATTGTATGATTTTTTTTCCATTTCAAACATTTGTTGATACTACAGCCGAAAGCTGGTGTTTTTATTTTATACGGTATGCCAACGATGTGACGCAATTTTGAAGTGGGATCTAAGTATAACCACACTATGATTACACCATTCCACCTGAAGTCGTACGGAGTATAATGAAAACCAGCTGTGCGAAGGACCCACCTACAAGACACCGGGCGGATACGGCAGCACCGCCATCCGTGGAAAAGACAAGTCTCCGCAGTCAATCGACCGCCGCCATCATAACAAGACACCGCCCCTTTCGGATACTGCTGTGCTGTCGGAAAGCCTGCAAACAAAAGAAAGCCTGTATCTGAGCGTCGGTAGAAAGACTAAACAAAACAACTCTTTTAAATAATTTACTTATTAAATAGGAATTTTGAATCCGACTGGAAGTTTGTCGGGTTCCTCGACAAGTGTGGCCTCCAGGCCTTTATTTAAGTTATCCGACTAGGTTGAAAAAACGATTTTCGAAGAAAAATCAAAAAACATTTTTTGATCTAAAAATAAAGCCACAACTTTTAAGATTCTAAAACAGTCTTTGTTTCTATTATTATTCCTTAAATATTTGATTCCTTAATATTTATTTCAACTATTGTGTTATATTTTTTAAATGCGTTTTCTGAAAAATTAAAATTTCACTAAAATTGGTCTACGAAAAAACTGATATATCTTAAACAATTCATTAAAATTCATTGAAATTTGGTATACATCATGTCAAAGGCCTTTGAGGATGTAATAGACCGCAGATTGTATGATAGCTTTTTTTTAGTCATGTTTGACAGTCACTTTCAGTTCGAAACATAGTATAATTTTGGCGAAAAATCAATGACGCCAACTTTGAAAATTCATAAAATTTTTATTTATTAAAATAAATTTTATTTTGCGGTCTATTACAATCTAAATAGCGTGAGAAGTACTTATGCGAAATTAAAATTAAACATATCCCATATTTTTTCCATTATGCTCTTTTTCTTAATATTAATTTTATTTATTTTCTTGAAAACAAATTATTATTTTCAAAAACTACAGATAATATATGAAAATTTATTTCTAATTGTGACTATTTAAGCCTATTTTTGTCATTTAGCTCTGTCAGTCTTTTCTGTGCATACGTTTTAAAAATTTTTCCTCCGAACCTTGTTAGGTGCCTTAAAACAAAAAGCAAATGTTTATAAATACATTTTTATGCCAAATATGAAAAGGACATACATTACAAATACATACGGAATAAATTACAACATATTTATAATCGAATGTATTACAGAGTACAATCGATGAAAAATCTAAGCTGACTTTCCATAATTGAAATAAGTCCAGAAAGAGCCTTTTTATTATTAATTAAATTCAAAAGACTTAGTTTCTTGAAATAACTTGGAAAAAACTTCGTTCTAACATCATTAAATAAAGGACATTCTAATATAACATGATTTACTGTCCCATCATTAGAGCCACGTCTACAATTACTGCCTCTGTTGAAATACTTAGATTGATATTCTGGAAAACAACCAAGTTCAGTAAAAATCTGATTAATATAGAAGTTCCCATAACAATTCTTAATATTTACTTGAGGAAATAACAATTAAAGATTTTTAGCCTTCTTTGTATTAGTCCATCGTTTTTTCCAAGAATTTGAAGTCCATCGTTTTTTCCAAGAATTTGAAGTCCATAGTTTAAATTAATAATTTATCCAACTTATTGGAATACCCAAATTTACATCTATGTCTAATTTGCCAGTACCTTTTTTCGCTGATTCGGCAGCTTTTTCTTTTCAAAATATTCCAATATGGGCCTTGAAACAATGAATTTTGAAGTTTTTTCTTCTATTCGAATTTTTCTTAATGTCGAAGATGAATTTATTTGTAGTATTAGGACAGTTAAGGGCCATTAGAGCCGACATTGATTCCGTGTATATATAAGGAATTTCGTCTCTCAGTGAAGCAATTTGAGAAGCAATATACAAAGCATAAACTTCCTCCATGACGACGGGATTTAAATATAAAACCAATAATGTGAAATGAGATTAAAAAGTTAAGAAAGATACTATTTGAATTAAGTTAGTAATTATTATTTAATTATAACTGATGCAATAAAACTATCCATACTATTTTAGGCTGCTTAATTGCTATTTAATAATATTTTCCTACAGTTTTGTTTAGGAATTATATAGATTAATAAATCTAAATTAACTTTTCTGTACATATAACAAAAAGAATAAACATTAATGCCTTAAACAAATAATAAACTATAAAATATGCAAAATTCTTATTTAAAAAAATAGTGCAATTTTTTTCGAAGAGGGAAAAAATTGTGAAATAATACTCACTCTTGAAAATTTTTGGCTCGAGGTTTTCACTCTGTATAGCTGAAATCCAATTTGTTTGAACTGGGGAAATCTTGGAAAACGACATAACGGCACAGGAGAATAATATTTGTAGTTTGCAAAACAAATAATTACGCGCCATTTTTATGTTTGCCGTTTCTGTGGCAATTTTTTTGTTTTTTGAAATGACGCACAATAAGACGTAATTTTTTTAAGAATTAGAAAACGTTGTTGTTAACAGACTAGAGATGCCATGCTTCAATCCACGCCACGGCACTGATAGCAGCATTCGAAGTGTATGAACCTTCGTGATTTCGCCCAATTGCTGATGGCGCTTACTTGCTGATATCAGACGATTCAGCAGAATTAGTTGCACGGCTTTTTTCTTTCGTATCATCTACCAGAAACTGGTGCACGAGGCGAGCAGTGTGATGCTGGGAATTATATGCTTGCAAAATTCCGGTATTGTCAATTGCACGAGCATGTGGATGAACGAAAGATCTAGTCTTTCGGTTCAATATCTTTAAGCATTGAGAGTTTCGTGTGGCAACAGATGCAGGTCTCTGGGCTCACATAAAGATACTCCTCCCATACAAAAGCAAAGAGTAAGATCCAGCTTGTCCTCCAAATAGCTTTGAGTTCCATGCGGCAACTTATGCATGTCTACTTCCCATACAAAAGTAAACACTAGGATTCAGATTATCGGTGCAATAACTTTGAATATTGAGATTTTCGTGTGGCAACAGATACGGGTCTCTGCACTCACTTTAAGATACTCCTCCCTATTCAGAAGCAAACAGTAGGATCCAGTTTGTAGTCTCAATATCTTTGAGCATTGAGAGTTCCGGGTGGAAAGAGATTCAAGTCTCTGAGTTCACTTCAAGATACTCCTCCTCATACAAGAGAAAACACTAGGATCCAGTTTGTCGTCTCAATATCTTTGAGCATTGAGAGTTCCGTGTGGCAACAGATACATATTTGTGCGCTCACCTCAAGGTACTCGTCCCCATACAAGAACACCACCTCTTACATATTTGTCAGAACTGTCGACATTAAGCTATCTTCACTGTAATTGACCTGCTTCTGGTCGGCCTATTGCACTATAATGAAATTATGCTCGCAAATGTCACCTAGTACTCAGTTTTACACGTTTTCAATCTCGAAAATGTTTAGCCTTTCGCAGTCGTATTAAGTTTACACATAGGTGCGAATCTGGTCGGAACTAATACTCATTGAATGAATAATAATACATAATATGCGAGGTTATGAAGGGAAAAAATGTGTTTCATTTTTACACTTCAGATATTAGAAACACAGTAATGTGTTTAATTTTTTTATAAAAATTATATATTATATTTCTCCATCGTGTGGTATCTTTCTAATATGAAGCCCTAGTTTTCGAGAACATCTGCCACAAAAATAATTAGTTTGGCGTCTGCCGCCCTCAATATACTACTTTCAATATCACGGTACACTTCTTTCTGCAACTTCCCTTCTGTAATTTAAAGAGGGAAGTTTTATATTTATTTAGCGGAAAGTTTTATTTTTTTGTTTAAAAATATATTTCAACAAGCGGAAAAGCGTAATTACACTAGAACGGAATTTGTAAGATATTATTTCGAATTCCAAGTATCTCCGAAGCTTGTCAACTTAGTATAAGATCATTATGGTTCCTTGCTGTGGTGGCTGAGAGAAGACATACGACTGGAACGAAAAAAAATATTTTATGGCTGAGAGTAGACATGTGACCGCTAAGGGTTCGTTAAATAGCAGTTTCTTCCTAAAAAATAATTTTAAGCTGGATCGTATTTACTTATAGCGATAATATCGCTGTTTGTTTTCATAAATCTAGTCGATGAAGCTTATTTTTATTTGTAATATATCTTAATTTCAAGAATTTCGAACTAGTTTTAGCCAATTTCTCGCGATTTTCCACTTTCCTGCTTAACTGTTTGGAACATGTCTATTTTTTATCACGTGTCTATTTAAAAACATGATTATATATATATATATATATATATATATATATATATATATGCATGCACTAAAAATTATCTATTCCTTTAAAGATACAAAATATTTCTAAAAGCTTCGGAAGCGTTGCTCAGTCGAGGCTGATTTGAAGCTAGGTGTGATCATGCGAATTCCTCTCCGGTCCTACGGTGACACGAGAGGTTCTTGGCCGTTTTCTCGCGAAGGCCGTTTCCCTCAGCAGCAATTCTATAAAGTATTTCTTAGCAAGTATAGTTTCTCCCTTTTCATTCTATGAAACGCAGAAAAAAATTCAAACTTGAGACAAGAAATTGTGATTTTACATCAGAATTAAAAGAAGCCATTATAATAAAATGCAAAAGACAGGATTTTTTTGTTTCCGACTGAATGAAAATGCTGAACTAGTATTTTTCATAAATAGTGCAATCAACATCAAAACGATATGCTGCGCTGTTCATACATTTTTATATAACAGCGTGTAAGAAAAAATGTTTAATATGTCAAATACGTGTTTAGTAAGCAGTTCAAAGACATGATGAAACATATTCACTTTTTTAAATTTGTGAATGTCGCATTCGATGCATCATTTCAGCATCAATAGAGAAAATTTTATGTGATGGAAAAATTGATCATCGTTAAAAGCTGAGATTTTATATGGCCGCCATTCGCCATTGGTTCTGTCAAAAATTATCTGTGTTGTTTTTAAAGATTTAATGATAATTATGGTGTTAAAATATGTTGAAAACATCTTATTATTAACACAAAAAGTTCCCGTTCTATAACTAAACTGTTTCTAGTGATATCAATAAAATTTCAAAATTTTACTTTAACATTATGGACACGAAATTTCATTTGCTCATAATTTCGAAAGGAATAGAGCTAGAATAGTGAAAGTTGGCAAGTGAGCATTAATCTTCACGGAGAAAAATTGATTTTGCCGTTGGAAATTTTGAAGTCGGTTCGATTGAATATGTTGAAGACTCCTAATAAAGTTATTAGAGATTAAACTGTTACGAGATGTTATTTGCAGTAAACTGCTATCATTTAGTTCAATATATAATGAAAACGGCATACTGTATGGTTCGTTTTTTTTGCAACCTGTATATTAAGGATATTTAGAAACTAAATTATTGATTGAATGAGATCCAATAATTGAATGGAAGGTGAAAATTGTTGTTGAATTTAATATTTCACACCAGTTTTAAAATTTAAAGATATCTTTATAAATAATAGACAGAATTTTATTGTCGATTCTTTTGCTGAGGTTTGCTTTTTATTTAAATGCCCAGATAGGAATCTGCTATCAAGGATGTTTAAATGTTAGTCGCGTGTTTGCAAATTCTTAGGTTAAACAGCTTGGACTGGCTGTCAGCGATCTCGTGTTCGTGTAGTTTTACATTTCTCAACTGTGGACTAGACACGGGCCCTGGAATTATGATTTATTTTCAAGCAATACATTTAAGATTCTCCTGAAATTCATCTCTATTGAAGGCTTTCTCACGAAGCTGGCACTTTAATCGTTAGATTCAATGATGAATTTTAAGTTTCATTGATAATCAAAGCTTTAAAGATCACTAATAGTAACAGACTGATATAGTATATAAGGTCATGATTCGAACATATTTTGTTTGATTCCAAGAGAAAACTTTTTGTCTTCCTGAAGTGTATTCATTACCTTAATACGTTCATTTCTTGCATCTTTAGAGATTGCCGGTGAATAATTTTTGATGTTACGAATTTACCTATGGACTTTCTTCTGTACAATGTATTGAATGAAAAATGCAATAAAAATTTGTCACTTTGAAAAAGCTAGATGTGAACTATACTGTTTATTTTAGTTTTATTGCACAATTTGTATTCAAAGTGTTGGGTACTTGTCTCCTTATTATATAGTTGCATACTTTTTAATATTATTATATTTATGAAAACTTTATTCATTACACTAACTGTTTATTCATTAATAATACATAAAATATTGTTACATTATACAAAATAATCTTTTATGCCATTTTTATTATAAATATAGTCGCTGTATCTTTGTTTACACTAAATTTGTATTAATATGCATTTTTGGATAACCTCAGTTTTTACTGTGGTCCTGCCAACTTCAAATTTCCCAAGTTTGAATATTTTCCCCCATATTCAGTTTAAAAGTTTTTTTGAAACTATTTTTTGCAATTCTTACTTATATTTCAACATTTAATATTAAAATGACGACTCATTGAATTCTGTTTACAAAATAATACCTATTCAACAGTTATACCCAAATAATACCAGCGGGAGTGATATCCCATAGAATTTCTTAATGTATATTCCCTAGCAAAGCCGTCACCCCCACTCCCTCCAAAAAATAATTGCGGACCTTATCAAACAACATTCGGACGTCCTATCACACAACGAGGACTCAGATTTATATTGCCCTCGGAGAAAGCGGTGATGAAAAAGAGTGAGATTACGAGGAGAAATAAAATACGCCAAGCATGTGCCAATATACAACTTGACACGCTTTGTGCATCATAGTGTGATGACGAAAACCTAATAAAGATTTTGAACGCCTTTTTTTAGATTGATTGGAACAATAATTCGATACAGTAATACGATTTTTGTTGGAAGACCATATGCAAGGGAATATTCATCTCCTTTATATATCAAAAATATTAAATAGATAAAATAACTACTTATATACATAAATAAACGAAACAATCTTTTATGAATCTTATCGTAAAGGTAGTACCAAATGTATGTTATGGCGCTATTCATCCGCAGTTATACATTCCAAAATTTCACATCAGAGGTATTAATATTTATGTTCCAGCATTTTTAAAAATGTTAACAGCATTGTGAACATTTTAGAGATTTACTCAGAAACTGTTGAACACTATTGGACATTCTGATAAAATTTTAGACTTCAACAATAAGCTGTTGATCGTACTGATACGATTCTATTTTATTTTTTACTTAAGAAGACAACCTTGCACTTTCTGATGTTTTAAGAACATACCAGTTTGTTTCTAATATAATTTTTCTCTGTCAATTCTTAAACCATTTTGAAGAATTATTCCTTTCTTTGGCATCAATTTGTGCTTTAAATATAACTTTATCTTTGCAGGTCATGGTTTAAAAAATTAAACATCATTATTCAGTTATAAAATTACCAAGCATATTCCTAATATCATATCACAATTAAACTTTAATTAAAGAAAACATTTCAAATGAAAATAAAATTATCTGTTGTGATTTTAGTAACCCTTTTTCGTTAAATTATAAAACAGTAATGACATTTACATAAAATGTAATACAATAAATTCTTATTTTAATGTATATTTATATTTACCACTATTTTTATTTTCCATCTGCTGCCGATATTTCTGCAGAACTCTATATAAATATATATATATATATATACTAGTTGTATGTGAATTTAAAAATGTACTTTTTAAAGTGAAATAAAACTTT
Organism: Araneus ventricosus; assembly: GCA_013235015.1. Taxonomy (NCBI): domain Eukaryota; kingdom Metazoa; phylum Arthropoda; class Arachnida; order Araneae; family Araneidae; genus Araneus; species Araneus ventricosus. Next base: position 33,378 of record BGPR01014705.1, read on the forward strand.
TATACTTAAGACATTAAAAATATTTGCAATATGTGTGTGTATAAATTGAATGCATTTTAAAATTAAAGAAACTAATGCATTTAAATTTGCCATTTAAGACAAACAACCCAAGAAAATTAAACAGTTTTGTAAATGAGTGCAGAAAAGGTGTATTACTGGAATCACAGTTATATGCATTTCGAAAAGAATATTACCATTATAATCTTAACAGTGGTATAAACACATGATAGTAAGATTTAATAATATAATGAAATTGGTTTAAATTATATTTACCGCAATAAAATCATTGTTACCAATAGTGTAAGGAAACACATCGAAAAATTAAAATATGACCTGGAAATGAAACGTCACAGAAAAGCATTTTTTTAGATTTAAGACTATCTAAAAGTAGTTTTTGATCTAGAATATCCTGCGAAGTTATTATGGAAAAGTGTTCACATTTCGGTTAATTTTTAATTAAATAATATTCTTATTAAAAGTTAGAAAAATCCTTTCTTTGTGAGCATATAATATCCCAAAAGCAACTACCTGCCACATTTCAAATTTCTAGGCCATGTGGGGTTCGACATTTCGTGTAGAGTGATCAAATGGTATTTGTCTATTTTGTGTAGAGTTAAATCATTTTTGGATACCTTCTAAAGCTCTCTAAAAATACTGCCTTCCTAAGGAATATGCGAACTTCGTCATTCTCATAGATTGGAAATTTTCTCTACATATCTATATCTTTTTCTATCCACACAGAATTTAATAAAAGGTATGTGGTATTTGAACTGAAATAATAATGGTATCTTTGAAATATCATTTAAATGCTAATTTTATTATAATTTTCAGTAATAAGTAAGGGGAAAGTAAAAAGAGATGTTGAGGGGGTAGAACTTGAAAAAATGGCCTACGTAAACATCAAATCGTGATAATTGTATACATGTTTGGTATTTTCTCGTCGCACACAAGGAAATTTGCTGTCTTCTGGTCACGATGTGTCTGTCGGCGTTTTCTTTTAATGAATCTCTTTGCAAGTGTCTGGTGTTCGCCACCGGTCACCCCTCTGACTTTCTTTTAACCATCAGGTTGAAATAAAACGGATGGTACGTCGTCATTTAGACGACATTCAACGTGACAGCTAATTTCCCAATTAAAATCAAAAGCTAAGTGTTTAGAGATCGCTGGACATCTACACATTATTCAAAGCATTTGATTACGCTTCAGCATAAACAGAAGTGGTTTTGATATCTCGCGGATAAACAAAAAATTAATTTAAAAAAGTATAGAAAATAATGCTTAAAATTTACATAAACACTTTTTTAAATTATTCTAAATACTGAATGATAACAAGAAATATGAAAAGAGATGAAATAAGTGACAAGGCCTATTGACTTGTGAGTCAGCCAACAAATACAAAATAAGATAAAAAAAAATGATAATATTTATTTGCTTACAGAATTGAGAAATGAAAAAAAACCTACACATAGAATGTTAGAGGATACATCCTTGTATATTAACCGTTCAGTGTTTAGTTCGAGTTGATCAGATGAGTATTCGCGATTGCTGGAGTCTATAAAATGGTCTCGATGGCCATGAACGCATCAATTCTAGACTTGCTGAATCCTGAGGAACAAGTATCTCAAAATCGTGTTCGCATTCTTCATGGTGCGCATTCCGGCTGTCATCCATATGCACGGTTAGCTTGTATTCCCCCCGGGTAAGGGCGGCCATGACTTCGAATTCTGTTGTATTGCACTAGTGAACTCCGGCCTGGTGACGAGTACCACTACAGGTATTTGCCGGCGATTTTCTTTTGTCATCATTTGGAGAACTCACTGGAAACTTGACAGTATACTAATACGTCACTGAATCTTTTAGATTTGACTGACGAAAATGAATTGATATCCCAAAACAAAATCACAATATTTTAACCGACTAGTGAACACCTAATAACTTCGAAAATAATAACTAAAGGATTTTTTAGTCATTTCAAAATTCAAAATATTATTGATTCAATGATTCTGCTTTACCTGCAGTAACTAAAATGTATAATCTCAAGTTATTTCTATTTCATAATTATAAAAGTAATCAAAATATGTTTTGAAATATCAAACCATTCCACTTTCATAGACTTCCTCTTTTCTTCACAGAATGATTCAGTTCAAAACTTTAATGTTAGGTCAGACATACTATAAGCATCCACAATCACGTAGGAAAATGAGTGTGAAAACACCACTCTGAGGCAAAAGATTTTAAAGCTTGATTCTGTGTCTGGGCTGGTAAATAGAAAATTAGAGTTGAAGTATTAACATTTAAAAGGCCCAGTGAAAAGCAATAAGATCTGTTTTCTATTTTTCAGAGGCCACGGCGGCTAGTGGTAGTCATGTCGCTTTGGGGCCGAAGAGCTCCAGTCCCTAAACCCGATCCACGAAGATCCGTGCATGGGGCTGCGCTACGCTAAATCATACGTCAACGAAATCATCTAGATCTAGACAGTGGGGTAAAAAAAATAACAAAAAAAATAACCATTATCTTTTCAAAATGCTATAAAAGTAACGATACATGGAAATTTCTTCCCGTCTCAATAGAGACATTTGAGGAGGAGTACAATCAATTCGATCCACGATTCAAGACAATGGCGACCCAGGTCCCTTCTTCGAATTTCTATTTAACATCACTGGATGGATGTTGATTTCGATGGATTAAACGGAAATATGCCCGATACCTGTATCGTTTTTCATACAATGGATACTAAACTTCGAACAATCTGTTTACGAGGATTATCTTGGTCTATTAGAGGTACATGGAAATAATAGGAAATTTTAGTCTCGTTTTGGGGCATTCAAATGTCATCTCTTTGGTGTGGTAGTGGAAGTTAGGAAGGTGCCAGCTAGGTGTCGTCTCGTCATCTGAGCCGGGTTCAAAATTACGAGGGCCGTCCGAAAATAACTCCTCTGTTTCTTCTAACAGGACGTTAATATAACTAACTAACTTATTTTCAATTATCGGATGCAGCGTCTATTTGTTATTTAATAGTGCAGTTTTATTGTCTTAAATAAGAACGTGTGAAGAGCGTCTTAAAGTTATATTTCAAAATGTATGTCTCCTTTGATAACAAGAGATGTTATGCTTCCATGTTGAAAAATTTTTCATTTATCTTTCCTCTTGAGTATTTACAACTTTTGACCTACAAAAAATAATAAGAACTTTTCTGTAAGGAAATAATTTCTAAATTTTTATAGTATCGAGTTTGTCTTAAATTCTTTTATATGAAGATTAGAGATAAATACTAGCCTAGTTGATCGTAATCCGTGTGTATGACAAAAATGAAGAGACGATGGTTGGAAAATGCTTTTACATGCTCATTTCAAACAGTAGTTCACAAGTGTGAAATGCTATTTTCTTAGAAACGAGCTCGATGTTCAAAAAATGTATATGTTTTGTTTCTGTTGTGAAATTACTGGATATTTTAAAATGTCCATATATATAGAGTTCATATTTTATTCGTTCAGAGGCTTAATATTTTTCAGCATTTGCCAAGATATATAAAAAGGCGATTTCTTAAGAAGTTTTCTTTATGTCTTTCTTTATGTAACGCTGCGAAGAATGTCACAGACTATGAATAGGTTTTTGAGAATTTTATGTTACAATAATTCTTAATTAGAACGTTTGTATCAAAATGAGCAGATTAATGCAGCCCTTAAGTTATAACTCTTTTTTTGTATGTGCAGTGAAGGCATGGAATGATTTATTTGATTTTATTATATTTTTTAGATTTGTTATATCTTCATTGCATCTCGGATGAAGACTTTATTTGTAAACCCTATTTAAAATCGTCAGTTGTGTTTTGTAGAGAAAGTAATCAAGTAAAAAATCATTCACTGTTTTAACGAAATATTGAAATTATATATTGTTGCATTGAGACAAAATAAAATTAATTGATTTCTATTTTTTCTTTATTTGCTTTATTTCATTCTTTATCATATCTACATATTCTCTACTATCACTTTGTATTCATTTATTGAATGATTAGTGAACGATACAGTCATTTATTTTTTAAGAAACCTGAATAAATAAGTGGTTTGATTCCTCATTGTATTTTTTGCAACATTGTGAATTTCAGTTAAGGTACCTTTCTCTAAATTGAAATAATAAAGTAAATCAGACATATCTGCTTCAATAATACGTACAAATAAACAAATGGTTGTTTTCTTCAAAGTCTGATTTTGAACTTACTTTAGTTAAACTACATACTTTCTGAAGAAACATGATTCTTCGAAAACTCTCCATTGATAGATCTTGTTCATTTTATCTTATTAAAGCCAATTGTTAAACATATAATCATTTATTTTACTACTTCAAAAATGAGTAAAATTTCATGTCTGCTGGAATTATTTCATAAGATAATGTGTTTACCTCTTTACGCATCAGAAGAAGGCTAAGACAGATATCATAAGCTGATTAGAAACGGACGAGCCTACCTAAACTGTATGCTTATTTCTCTTTTCCATACTAGGGTCTTAGATAATCAGGTTCATTAACCGTATCATTTTAACAAGTTTCTTTTCTCTTCCACTGCCACTCTTCATTGATGTTCCTTCGTGTTGAATTTCATCTCCCTGCTATACGATCATAGTTTTAAAAAAAATCACTGTATTGAAACAGATATTAATTTTACATATATTTCTATGGCGTTTTAACTGAAGTTCTAATTCCTTCTCAGAAAATAAGGTGTACTTCTTTGTTCTCTGCGAATCCTTGCAATTATCTCCTTTTTGAGATAGCAACTCTTTACCAGATTTGTTAAATTATCAATTTCTTATTCAAAACATCACAATTAGGGTATCAGACTATCTCTCTGAGTTTCCAATATACATCTTCGATTTAGAATTCACAGCTTTGTAACAGGCTTCAATTCCCTCATCAAATTCCATATGTTTATTTGAAATTGAGGCGCCACCGGCCTAGCAATTCTAAATCTTCTGGCGTGCAAAACTAGTAACATTTCCTGGTTTTATCACCTAGTCTTAATTGTTGTTCCTTTGGCAAGTACAAACTTGCTCTATAGTTTTTTCAACAGCCTTTATGAAGCCCATGAGTACCGTAAGTCTTGTGAGGCATTAATTATAGCATGATGATGTTAAGCATTGGATGAAGATGATAT
>BGPR01014706.1:5767-38517 GCA_013235015.1 Araneus ventricosus
AGACGAGACCATGACATAAAGGTCTGGGATGTTGAAAAAGAAGTGGTTATTCGAAGACTCGTCGGCCATACTGCTCCTATTACAGGAATAAAACTTCAAGGTGCCGATCCAAAAGAGGCCTGCTCAGCTGATTTAACCGTCATCAGTTCATCAGAAGATGGAAGCATAAGGGAATGGTCCATTCGGAAAGGTTTCTAAACTTTATTCAAATAACTTTTCAGTCATGATTTCTTTTGAATTTTTGAACAAGGCAAATTACAACACGCGACTTATTTTCAGGCATAGAAATTAGAAAAATTGAAACAGAGAATGTCATTACTTGCATGGGCATTATGCAGCAATCGAAACTTGCAGCAATCGGAAATCGTAAGTATTCTATAAAGTCATTTCAGACATATTTTTTTCGCTAGGAAATTGCGATTCTTTCACTGCCTCTGGAAATATTTAGGAAATTTTCATCAGATGCAAGAAGCATAAAATTTCAAATAATTTCCTCTCAATTATTAATTATAAATTCAGTTGTTCCTAATTTAGACATGAGCTTGAATGTCATAACATATTCTAATTCAAATGACTCGTCGTTTAGACTGATTGGAGCCGAGCTTGAAATTATGGGTGCTGCTTAGCATTTCTTTCTACGATTAATTACTTACTTCCTTATTGTTTTAAAATTTAATCAAATGGCGTCATGTTTGATTAGTTTAATATCCTGTTTTTATACAGAGAAACTAGTAATTTTGAACCATAATCGGATGACGAGGACAATACCCAAATAGGCAACCCACTCTCCAAACTTTCATGACATACCATTGTAACAGCTGTTAATCCCCAATGGTAGATTTTATGTAGATACTTCCCACATATACAGCATATATCCAGTGGGATTGGGTCTCGAATCCATGATTCTTTGATCATGAAGCTGAGATCTTATAATCACACCACAATGGTTTTAGCATTGCATCATGATTTGATGTTAAGCAACTAATCAAGTACGAATAAAACTTTGTTTTCTTAATTTTGAAAAACTTGTATTATATTTTGTCAATTAATCTGATGTATAACATCAACTGTGCTGTTGACAACATAATAACACAATAGCTAGACCTTGCTAGAGTGTTGATAGCGTTAATTAAATGAATAAAATAGTTCTAATTAATTTAATAATCAAAATTAGCCCCCCTTTCAAATTTCTCAATTATACTTTTACAATACAAGGAAGCCCCATAGAATGAAAACATGTTACAACTTTAATAAAAGAAAATAAACAAATTATCACACACAAAATTCATAAGAATATTATATGTAAATATTATTTATAGAAACAAATAATTTTCATAGACATTGTGAGTCCATTCTTGTGGGACATATACTCAATAATCATTCGACAAGAACTGCTTACTGTGTGCAGAGTTGATTGCGGCTCCATTTAAAAAATCCTAAAAACTAACATGCTGTGAAAATCCGACAAAATTTCGAATAATTGTAGATTGTTATTGTGATGTAAAAATATACATATTTTAACAAAGTGACTGGATTTCCACTAATTTACTGTGACAAGAAGTTTGGTTACTCCATTGTTTTTGATATAATCTAAAATTATTACACTATTTTAATGATACATTTGTTCTAAATCAAAATTTGAGACAGATAGTGAATCTAAAAATATCCCAAAATTCCAGATTTGAGAATTTAAAAAATTCGGAATAAATCCTGAATGCAATCACCCCTGTGTATGATAAAATGCTAGAATGAAAACTGGTCATGGTTAAATTATTCAGAGGGTCAGCTAAATTATTCACATTACAAGGGAGATTTTTCTCAACCTACAAATTAATCTACCATTAAAGGTACTATTGAAGTTGGAATAATCCTCATTGAAAAGAGCAAAAGACAACTTGCGGGCAATGGAATTTTTTAAAAATCACCCTTTCATCACCAATAATTGAGTACAAGGCCATTCTAATATATTCAAGTTCATTATCAACATTCATTAGTTAAGTGCTATAACAACAAATATTTTAAATTAAAATGACCGATTATGTCAAAATTGCATGGATACTATTTTAGAATAAGATGCAAATTCTTAGTTTTTCGTGATCAGCATTTAAACACGAGAAAAATGAAAAATCAAATAAATCATTACGATGTATAACTCTTGTGATCACACAATATTTGTTTTGAGATGAAGTTTATTTCTACTGAAATTATTAATTTATAAGAAAAAAGGCATTCCATACCCATCTAAATCAAAACTTGGCACATATCAATAATTTTAAATGTCATATTTAAAGGATAAAAATTACATTTTTTTTTTCTATTTTTCAGATAAAGGCCACTTAGATGTTTATCACTTATCAACTGGACAATTATACTCCAGCATTGTTGCGCACAATGATCCTATAGATGCACTAATGGTAAGTGCTTAGAGAATTTTCGTAAACAGCATTCAAACAGGAAAAAAATGAAAGATCAAATAAATCATTACTGACTAAGCTTACAAAACATTTTTCAAACTTGAATTACCTTACCAGCAAAAAGTCTTCATAACACCCTATCATCCTTGAATATGTTTCAGGCCACAAATAAGACTTAATCAAGATAGTAGTCTCACTAACTTAAGCCATGCCAAACAAAATATAATTATATGTCTTAATGGATAGGGAATTGTTTTTTTGGTAAATGACTGGAAACCCACATTTACTTGAGATTTTGGGCTCTACATTACAGTGGCATACCTACATAAAATGGCGCCCAGGGCAAATACCGAAACTGCGCCCCCTCTTTTTTCTTTTGAAATGCGATCCTCATTTTCTTTTCAGAAACTTTATGTCGGAGAGTGCAAAGATTAAAAGTGCAAATAAACTTTAAAAAATGGGATATAAAACATTTTTGAGTTGTTAGGGTTTACAAATTTTTTAACACAATTTCGTTAAATTTTCACTGAACATTTGCATTTCATTTATATCATATTTGAAAAATAATATAAAATGTGTACAAATCTCTTAATCAATTGAGAAAAAAACCCACACACATACGAATAAAAATTAGAATATGATATACATTACTTTTTTCCCCAGAGACAGTAGGAAAAGCTCTAAACACTGAAGTAAATTATTTGCTAACACAGATAAAATCATACAAACGCCTTAGGGACAAATATATTTATTGTAATATTATTCATCATATAATTTCACACATACCTTTAAATTTATTAATCAATTTACAACTGCTAAAGATTGATAATGTTTTATCTAGCACCTTATGATAAAGTTGAAATTCATTGCATGAAATTAGGGGATATGCTATTGCAGGTGGAAAAAATGCTGATTCAAACATGAAATAAAATTACAACATTATTAAGTTGTTTATGACATGTAAAATTGCAATTCCTTATTATTTTATTAGACATTATTTGTGCTCATAAAAAAACAATACATTATTTCTGAAAAATTTGGGTGGCTTTAGAATATCCGAAATGTTATAAATTAACTTTTCTGGCTTTTAATGAAGCAAGAGATTTTATTTAAGTGTAATTACAGTACTTTAGTACTAAAATGTTTGTGCATTTACTAAACATAAGAATTACAAACAAAAAATGATTGCCATATTTACATACTTAAATAATTATTTTAGGTAAAGTATTAGTAGTTTAATGATTTGATAGTCAAGGCAAATTTTAATGCTTTTGTTAACAGTAAAATTAATTGGCGACGATAGCATAACTCTTCGAGGAAAGAAAATGCTTCACATTACGGCAGGAATTGAATTTCTCTTTTATGCATTTGTTTTCATTAATTATTAAAGAAATCCCTTTCATTTATCTTAATTTTTTACCAGCAACTGCAAAACTTTCTGCATCTAGGTTTTGCGAAATAGAATTTAAAATAAACACTATCACATTTTCATCATACAAATTATGCATATATTCAGTACTAAAAACACTACGCAAAAAAATTGGAGGTATATTTTCCGTTCTTCCCTCTTTGCTGATTGAAAATAGGAATGACACTTTCGCTAACCATTTATCACCAATTTCCGAAGAACCGATATCCTGTTAGTATGAATCAGGGATACCGTGAAAAATCATCAGAAATCCGGCGGGAGATAATCATTCCTAACTATCTTCACGTATCTCCAACCCCACCGAGACACAAATTTGGGAAGCAATCTTCCTTAAACGAGCTTTTAATTTCATTGACGGGGTTGGGGTCAGCAAATCTTTGAAACATAATATTACTTGTTATTTTGTCGCAGCTTGAGATTTCCAGGTTGTAAAAATGACTGTATCCTTAAGATTTTTCCACACTTTCTTGAAACCATTTCAATCTTTAAGAAACTTGGAAATAAGAGCTTCATAAAACTTTTCTTTTAAATATAACCGATTCCTTAATTTTGCACCCCCTTGCAATTGCCCCACCCTCGTTACGCCACTGCTACATTGTCAAAGCAAGGATTCAATTTGAAATATTATTTGTAGTCCAGGGCTTTGTCTTCCAAGTTTTGGAAACATAACAGACAAACTGATGAGCACTGTGCACTTAGCAACAACTGATGTCTTCAGCAATGAGTGAAAACTATACTTTTGTCAATAGATTGAACATAAATATTTTTATCTGGCTTTACAGTTCCCTCAATTTTTTGATTTAAGGCAATGGTGATGATATAATGAATCTAATGACACCAAACACATTTGCCAAAGCACATGCAAAAAGAGTGGAAGAAAAAGTTCTTGTCTTATTAGATATACAAGACTCGTTAAATTAATATTTTCTAGTCCAATATGTATAACTACTGCTTTTTCTTGTAACATGTTTCACACATTATGGAATTTGTTTTGAAAATCTCACTTATTAATGAAATAGCATAATAATGATGATTTTTATGATAAAGTTTGTGCCAAACAATAGAATTTTTATATTGTAATTATATTTGATTTTTTATAACAAAGAAGATTTAACTCTAATGCTACTATTCAATTGATTTTAGATTTGTTATTTTATTTAGTCATTCAAGCTTTTATATCTATAATAATTTATCATTTGCTGAACCAATTTTTAAATCAAATTTTGTTTCATCATTTATTTCATAAAACTATCTATAGATGAAGTCAATTCCTTTTTTCTTCCTATATTTGCCTTGCATGAAAATAATTTGCTTCAAATATCTACTTGTTGAATCAATTGTTCAATTTTTTAAAATATTAGAACTATTTTTAAAAGAAAAATACTATGAAAATATACATAATTATTAATGCCACAAAGACATTTTATTTCCTTTGAATGATAATTTTAACATCTGAAAAGCCCACCAAAAGGGCAAAAATGGCAGTTTTCTGAATGTGTTTAAAATCTGTAGTATATCTTTGGAACAACTGAATGGAAATGGTTAAAATTTTACATAGTCCTGTTTCAGTTTTTGTAATCAATTGATACCAAATTATTCATTTTTCTTATTCACTAATTTTTCTGTTTGAATTTAAGAATTCAGTTTGTTCAAATACTTTTTTGGTCCACTGTATATATTGCGCATTTTAAAGCAAATAACTTCATTAACTATCGATAATTCCAGGAATTTAACATCTTGCGTTACAATGTATAATATGATGTAATAAAATTGATATCAATTTTGCTCTAGGTCAATGATGTGCACATTTGTACAGCAGTATATGATAGACCGGGAAGTCTGAGAGTATGGCAACTGAAATGGGGTAAAGCAATTTGCATGTACAGTCTAGAGGAAATGTTCTCAATTGAATTTACAGCATTTACATTGTATGGAGATCTTCTCATTTTGGGTGATGGTACTGAACAGAAACTTCACATACTGAGTTATATGGACGAAGATTCTACAGACACCCTACAGCTGAGTGAAAATGCTGGCTATGTACAGCAAGTTGCAGTCATGGATGGTCTTGTTTTGGCTTCAACAGTGGATAGTAATAAAATGGTTCACTTACATGGTGAGTTAACAAACAGACCGCTGTATTAATGAAAAATTATCTATTTTTTTGTAAATACATTTCCCTAAAAAAATGACAAATATGTTAACAGTATCAAGGGACTTCATAATTCAAATTCCCCTCTGCAAATCTGGTATAGTTTAAACTAATTTAGGGGAGGGGGGAATCAGTTTTTACTTTAATAAGTTGGTAATAAGTATGATAAAAAAATACATATTTTATAAATAATATATTATTTGAAAAAAAAAATATTTTTTTCATTAGCGAGCAACAGCTGTTGCCAAGAATAAATATTGATGTAAAATGTAGCTTGGATGGGAATTATAGTGAAAAAGGAAACTGCAAATACTTTAATAAATCTACAACAATAATTGAACACAGATTTCATAGCTTACAAAATTCAAATCCAAAGAAAATATTTATTTTCAAATACAAAATTCCTTAATTTATTGCCTCATTTTATTTATGTATCATAGCATACACTTGCATTTGAAATGAATATAATTACGAAACACAGGAGTTTCCGTGTATATTGTATATATGAAACTATATAAATATTTTTAAATTTCTGAAACTGTTGATGAAAATTTGACTTGATAAAATTATGTAGATCATCTGCTCTAACAGACTTGGAACATAAAAATAAAAAAAAAGCAAAATTAAGAAATACTTACAAGACAATTTTTTTATTCAAAATTATAAATCAATGAAAGCCTGTGTAAGCTAGTAAAAGCAAGTCCATATCATTTTTATTTTACAGGTCACGAGTTAGACCAAAAAAGTTTATGCACTTCCTAAGAAATGCATCTGAGGTTGTTTCATCATCATAAGATTAGGATCACACTGAAAGTCCTTTGTTATTGTGAAAACACTTGGGTAGAGTAACAAGGTCCTAGCTGACTTGACTATAGCCTGTTATGGAATAACCCAAACTGAAAAAGAGGGAGGATAAAAGAAATAAATAAAATGTAAGAAAAGAGTACTTTTCTGTTACTTCAACAGCCAAAATATGAGTAAGATGTGTCACTTTTCTATTAATGCGAGTTAGTAAAATATATGCCACATATAGCTATCTACCATTAAATTCATAACTGCAGCATAAAGTATCTATATTCAACACACTTTCTCATAGTTGGCTACTGACATACTAACAGAAAAATACCAAGAAATGTTAAGCATAACGAATGGGAAGTTTATGGTCAAAATATTTGACACAAGTAAGTTTATATAATAGTTGCTTAGGGAAATTTATAAAATTATTAAATTGTAGAAAATATGAAAAACGAGATGACAAGCAATGGACAAGTCGATACAGCAGAATATATGAAAAGCTATCTACGCTTCAGAACAGTTTAGTCCATGAGTGTTAAACGTAAGGATGATATAAAATCTTCCTCAATAATGCACAACTATATGCCCACTACTTTGTAAACCTTAGCATTTCACGAGTATCAGCAGAGCAGACTGCGAGGTAGATCAGGTAAAGAAGCTGGAAAAAAGTATAGCAGTTATTTGCAGCAGTACCATTATAATTCCGTTCTTTTTTGAAATATCAACCTGTGCAAAAGAACTTCGGAGGATCGTACTGCTAAAAGCCAAAAAAGGATGCATCTGTATCAAAAGTTGGAATCCTCCTGTAAAATTACTCATAAAATAAATCTGATCGATGCAAGTTCTTTTTTTTTAACTTAACTACTTCTCAGCCATTATCTAATTAGTTGAATTATACACCTACATCAATGAACAGTCACCAGATAGCATTGCTTGGAAACACAAGAATGGCCGACATTTGTTTCTAGACAGCCTATGTAATTTATCCTTCAGTTTTTAAATTCGATGTATATCTAAAATTATTCTGTGTGGGAATTTTCAAAAGTCATTGAATTATGTAGCACAGTGCTGTATTATTAAATTTCAAAATCTTTTAATTCTCCTTTTTATTCTACCCAAATATGAAAATAATTATACAAGGTGCTCAGAAAGGCCATTTATAACCTTTAAGAGCATGTCAGGCATACAGAAACAAATCATTTTTGCAATAGAACACTGGGTTGGACACATAAAGGGGTCTGCTAAACATCACTCTTTGTCAGTGAAATAAGTGAAAGAAAAGAATATAACTAGAGGAAATGTACAACACAGATTGAGTAGGATACAAATTTATAATAATGCAACCCAGTTGCGTGAATAGCAACATTACAAATTGTATGCAGCATGACAAATACAATAATGACAAGTAGGACGTAGTATCAAAACAAACCTTCAGAATACTTAAAGTAAGTGTTAAAAGGACTTTCTGTCTGAGGTGATACACACTTCGCATGCTGTTATTCATGCAACTGGGTTATTGTGCTACTGTAAATTTGTATTCTATTTAATCTGTGTTGCACATTTCATCAGGTGTATCCTTTTGGTGGTTTTTAATTCACTGACAAAGAGCTCCCATAGTGAATCCCCTTTGCATTTCCAATCTCATGCTCTATTGTGAAAATGACCGGCATTTGTAAGCCTGACCTGCACTTAAAGTTTGTAAACCACCTTTTTGAATACCCTGTATATGCCAAATCATGACTCTTTCATCTCTTTACTTCACAATGGTTTCTGTTAATTTACTAATCAAGTATTTCTAATACTGTGGCACTTTAATAACATGTTAACAGTTCTTACCCACTTTTCCACTTATTTTTCAAACAACAGACTGTCCCCCCCCCCAAACACACAGAGAAGGGGTGCAATAATTTCACTTAAATAATGCAAAATCAGATAAAGCATCGACATTAAATTTTAAACATTGATAGCATAATACAAATTAGCATAAAAAACTGAAATCACAGAGTTAACATAAAAAATAATCAAATAAAAGACTAAACTAAATAGATACTATTCAAGCTCCAAAAAATAATAAACCAAAGCTGAAAAATTAATAAATAAAAGTAGCAAATAACATTTGATTTCTGAATTATTAATATTTATTTTTGTCTACTGGTTATTACATTAATAAACAAATGTGGATATTGTAAAAACATAGTGAATAAACTTGTTGAACAGAATTTAGAAATACAAAACTATTTTTACAATAAACTTTTGATGGCATGCAATTTATGCTAGTTTATAAAAAAGCCCATTAATTTTTCATATCTGTCCTTTCGTTCCAATTCAAAATCCAATGTCGCTGTTGCCCTATAATCCAATTCAGTTGCCCTATAAGAAAGCAACATGCTATGAAACGAAAAAATTAATTTCAAATTACTTAAATATAGACTAGAAGTTAAAATTATGATTTTAAACAAATAATATTATATTATATGATTTTAAATAAATTATATACTTTAAATTAAATAAAATTCACAGCATTTAGAAAGAAGCCTTAAGATGGTGAGTATCATACCACTGCTAAATAGGCAAATATTTAATCACAAAGTGCCTATATAGTAATGTAGCCTAAAATGTATATAAACAATAGATGTTGTGAAAGACTATAAATAAAAATAACTAAACACACAATAACTAAAAATACAAAAGAAAAGTCATTGCTTGTTATATAAAATTTTTTAAAACTATCCAGACATAGTATCATTTTTAATTTTGAGTAAATTAATTATTTAAATAAAATGATTAATTTCAATGTGTAACAGTACAGAACTTTTTTGCGTGGTACAGTAACTTATTTATCTCAAGTTTCTCATACCACAGTAATTCAGGTTTGAATAAGATCCAATTCAGAATTTTTCTATTATCCATAAAAATAATAAACTCTTTTTGTGTAATTATTCATTTTATCCTCACATAATGATGTACTTTCTTAATATAGTTTAATAAATAGAATTGCTGTCTTATCCATGATAGGAATCTATAAGTGTACTTACATTTTCCCTCATTTTGCTTTGTATTCACTTTCAAAGTTGTGCAAGCCCATTAAATCCAAAGAAAATTCATTTTATAGTTAATAAATAACCAATAACAATAATTTCCAGGAAGTCTATGTTTTTATCTTAGATAATATTATTAAATGGGATATATTTTCAAATTACTGCACAATCTTGGATGTTTTACAGTTCTTGTAAAATGGCCAACTATTTTAGAAATTGCTCAAGTATATTCAAGTTATGTTTGAACAATTTCTATTCTTTAAAATAAAGTTGCAGTAAGTCTCATAAATAATTCTAAAAACCAAAACTCACAAAGGCAGGAGTGCTCATCCTATTTCTAGGGTCAGTGAACAATAACGTTATGTGCTTGGGGAAGTTATTTTGCCACAACATGCTAAATGATTATGAAATGTAATAACTCACAGAATTATAAATGTAGCAGGAAAGATGATCATACCACATGCGACTTTTAATTCTATAGCAATTAATACACTTTACAAAATATAGGAATTATCTTGTTAAATTAAACCCAATATAGCTGTTGTATGGAAGTCCTAACTATTATTTATTTATCTGGTCTACACCTAAACTGCAAAAAGATGGCTTCCTGTTTCATTAATATCTTAATGTTTTATCAAAGTTTAATTATGTACATATTTCATTAATTAATTTCCTGATTTAATTGATTAGCAAAGTTTTTCCAGTCACAATACAGAAACATTGGTTGGTAAAAAGTGTTAGGAATGCATTGTTAAGAATTACTTTAAGACATTTCTCCAAAAACACATATGTTCAAAAAGCAAACTTAGTAAATAATAAAAAATATACTTTTTACTGCAGATTTTATACAGTTAATTTAATGGTTCTTTTTAATGTTATCTTTTTTAAAATGGTTTTTATGGTGTTTTTTTTTTGTGAGGGATAATAATATAGTTTAAAGTTGAAAGTCACTATATTATACAGTAGAATCCCGAATTTGAAATTCCAATTAATCCGAACCTATTTTTTTTCCGAAAATTATATGTAATTGAAAAGATTACCTGAAAAGATTTAAATATGCATACTAAAAAAAAGTACTTTTTCAGCATGCATAATTTTGTATACATTGAAGAAACTAATGCAATTCGCCACAAGATAAGGTCACTTTATACAGGAGCACACCCATTCTTCTAAAAAGAGGAAACATATTCTCTTTCTATTGCTTTTGAATAAAAGAATTCAAGAGATAGTAGTACTGAATACTTATAACTTTTTTTTTTTCAGCGCACATCTTTTTCCTTTTGTATTTTTATTGGAATTTCGGGTAATCCGAACAGGCACCAGTCCCAATTAGTTCGGATTAGCGGGGTTCTACTGTACTTTAAAGTTGGAAGTTAGTTGGTTATTGGAATAGGTGTTAAAATCTTTGCATGATGTACTTATACAAGATTTATCTCTTTTGTTCTCTTTATACAGATTGAGGAGGAAAAAACATTTTAATCAGAATTCAGTCTAACCATGTTACAAATATTTAAAGTTGAAATGTACAATTATAATTACACACCTGAAATATAAAAACTGAAATGAAAGTTATCCATTAACTTGATTATGTGAATAAAACCAAGCAAATGCTAAAAATGATAACTTTTGGGAGGAGAAAAAAAAATCATTTTAGCCAATGTAAAATCTATTTTGCAGCTATGATTATTTAATGGAGTCAGAGGGCGAAGGCCATAACTATCTTCCAGAATCCAAAGAACAAACTAAATTAATTTTCAAATACCAGAATAATATTTCTTACTATACACTGAACAGTCAACTATCTCCAAGGATAACTTCAACATCAGTAGGACTCTTTTCAACTCGCCTAATTTATCTGCACATAAAAATCTAACTTTTTCCCAACAAGCAGTACAAATGCTGTACCACTAAGTCTTTTATGATTTTAATTCTCTTGTGATGCTGATCTGTTGGGTTTTTATCTCCTTGTACAGGGGTGGGGAGCCTTTTTGCAATGAAAGACCTCATTTATTTTTGGCAGTTGAGCAAAAAGTTACACGATCTGAACCTTAAGGGTTATTGTTTTGCAATTATAATTATATTACAGACAAGTATATTGTTTCAAAGCAAACTGTAAATAACTGGTAAGGCCGCATAAGAAACTGAAGGAAGTCGCAGGTTCCTCATCCCTGATCTTGTATATGGTGTTACTTCTTTGTCCTACCGAATTATGGCATGCATGATGACAAATTTATTGTTAGTGTTATAGAGGAAAAACAAGAATAGGTAAACCCCAAATGGATCCACAAATGTTGTTTCTCAAAAACTTGGAAAGCAACTTTTCTTTTTCTCAATTAAAACACCCATCTTAAAAGGAGATCTTGGATTTCTCCTAACTACAATTTAAAGATTAAAAAAAAATCATGATTGCAAAGATTTACTAATTATTTGTCGAAGATTTAAACTATTAAAATAACTAATTTTGGAATTATTTTTTCCAGTTTATCAACAACTAGCTTTAGATCATCTTGGAACTTTCTACTGTAAAAATATGGACAGAATATCTTCAATTGTGTTAATTAGAAACCATGCACTGAAATTCATTTTGGGAGGTTCAGCACTTGCAGTTTTAAAACTTGAAACTTCACCAACTGAGGATATCACTAGTACAGACTCCAACAGGTAATACATTTAAATCATCAAACATATTTGTAAGAATATAATTTATTACCATGAAAAAGTTCTGGTAAGATTAATTCAGTATATCCCTTTAAGCCCTAGCCCGTATTATTGTGAGAGTTAGACATTAGCTAATATTTCTCCTTCTTGATTAGTTGTATGCAGTAAATGTCGGAAGAAACAGATATCAGAATATCAACAGATCTATTTTTCTCATCAGACGTCAGATACTGTCCATTTTGAGTTATAGTCAACATTCAATCCATTGGTTACCATGTCAGTCTTAAAGGGATATATAGTTATTAAATTCGATTATTTACATACTTATCTATACGAAACAAGTTTTGACATTTTGAAACAAAGTTAAATCAAAATTAGAAATGCTTTCAAATGGATTTTTCTTTCATTTTGATTTATTCATGAACCTTGTACTTTAATTACAACATCTTAAATTTTATTTATCAATGTATCTGCATGGAATTTAAGAAAAATTTCAATTCAAATTTAATTATAATAGATTTTTGAATCAAATATTTTTTTATATTTAGTTGTTAAAAATATAAACAGAATTCATACAAAACATTGTGATGCTTTTTAACTCTAATAGAACTTTCAACAACTTAATTCATTTTAATAATAATATATATTTCAGTGCTAATATATTTTTCCAATCTTTATTTAAAAATAAATAGAAAACGTTAATTTTAGACATAATTTTGTGTATATAAAGGCTCTTAATTTTATATATATATATATTGAATATTTAAGCTCATATAAGTAAGAAGTGTGACTTTAAGTTGCAAAATTTGCATATTTTTACTATCTCAAAAAATATAAGAAATCATGTTTTGCAGAATATTATTCAGGCAAAGGTGAATAGATTTATTTTTCAATACACAATTTTGACTAATAATGCATACTGCTTTGAGCAGAATAGAGCATTTAAATTCCTCCATATTGGTTACAGTCAATTCTCTAACTATCAGTCCTACACACACAAACTGGAGAAGACTTTATAAACAGCATGATGGTTAATGATTTATTTAAAATATTTCATATCAACATTTTTTTAAATACCAGTAGTTGTTATCATCATGACATACTGTTCAATCACATCGCATACTCTAGTGAAATTTCAAATCAATATTTATATGAATGTTTACTTTGATCGACTACACACTTATATTTTTTTCAGTAAATCCCTGAAGCAGACAGACGTGGAAAATGAAACAATTCAAGAAATTATGGATGCCAAACACACCCCGTATCCAGAAGATGATTTATTAAAAGACAAAGATGTAGATGAAGCTCACAAAAGCCAAAGCTCAACGAGCAGTACAACAGTTCATTGTCATCAAAAACAACCAACATTTGAAAGCTTTTCACACCTGCCACCAATAGTTAAATCGAAGGAATCAAAATTACAGTTAAAGAAAGCTGATCTGAAATGTAAGCATCCTGAAAGTGAATATTATTGGACAAAAAATGCACATTTGTATAATCCAGACAAACAAGAAGGAATGCTGTCCCACTTTAATTTACAAGCAAATTTTCAAGAGAAAACAAACAGTGAAAGCACAGCTCCTATAGATGAATTAAACAGATTAGATTTAGATTCAAGAAAGGATCAAGGTGATATCCAGCAACCACATGACCTGGCACAAGAAAAACAAAAAGATGACTTCAAAGGACAACCCCTTTCACAGCATAACAAAAATTTTATGGGTGAGACAAGTGGAAATAATGGCACAGAGGAACATTTGTCACAGAGAATTCCCCAAACATTAACTCAGAAGCAAAAGTATGAATCAGAAAAAGTTAGGATAGTAAAAATAAACAAGCATCAAGAGGAAGGAAAAAAACGCAGCTGGTTTCATTTAACTAAGAAAAAGCAACAAAAATGTACAGAAAAAGCACAACAGAAGAAAAAGAAGGAAAAAGATTGCAAGATTATGTGAATGATCAAGTTTATTATAGAAAGATAGTTACAATTACATTAAGAAATTAATCACATAACCACAGATTAATGTGCATATGATGAATGTTTCAATGTTAGTAAATAATTAGAAAGTGATACACAAATAAGAAACATAATTTTAATAAGATAAATAAATATATACAGAGCAAACTGGAAGAAAGAATATATTTTATGCTTTGAATTCACAGGAACAGAAGGGAAGTGAAATGTGCCCAATACTGTATTTACCACAGTAAGACCCTATAAGAAACACAGTTTTACAAAACAGAAGAAGAAACAAAATTTAACTTTTAAAATTACTAAACTTGTCTTTTAAAGGTGATGTGTTTTCAATATTTATGTTTTAAAAGAAATACTAGAATGTAGCAAAAGTACAAATTTTAAGCCTAACAAGAAAAAAGAGACAATTTCCAACATTAGTTTATATTATTATGTGCTAAATTAGAATTTAATAAAATTTATGTTCTGTTGAAATAAAGTATTCTAAGAAATTTTGTGTTTGAAGATTTTTAATGCTGTCCTAAAAAAAGCTATGAAACGTACAATCCAAATAAATGTGCATACCTTTTGACAGTAATGGTGTTCATGATTTTGACCAAAATTTACTACTCCCTTTGATTCTGAAACCATAAAAAATAACAAAATTTGCAGCCTGATCAAAATGTTTGAATATGTAGACTACTACTCCCTTCAAAGGCCAACCCATTATTAAGCGCATATGAGAAACTGCAGTTTAATAGCTTCAGAGCATAACTAATATTTTGAAACAAAGGATTTTGGTATTTAAAAGCAAGAAACTGAAACAAAGTCATTTTAGCTTGATGCAGTTTACATAAAAGAAAAAAGTTCCCAATAGTAATAACCACTTTAAAAGCAAAACAGCAAATAAGCAGAGTCTTTCCGAAATACTTTGCAAACAGATACAATACAAATGAATGCTTTTTTACCCCTTAGTGTTTGGCTTCTTTTTGGATGGTTTTTCAGGCTGCAAAACTTCACGCATTTCTTCAACTGAATCACTATCTTGAGCTTGAGCTTTAAGATTTTTCTTGATATTAGAAACCTAAATAATTAAAAATTATTAATCTTAAACATAAAATACAAAACATCATAATCACAGAATTTGAAAAGAGCCCATGTTCATGAAATTAGCCTATATTTAATTTTAAACCAAGAATGGAAATTTGGAGTAGTGATTCTACCTCCTACTCTAACTGCAATATCACCAATGCAGGGAGAGAGAAAATGCTTTCTCCAAAGCTAAAGTACTTATAGACCTTGAGCTAGTTGAGGAGTAGGTGCTATCTGCTATTTCCAGTTCAGCAGATAGTTTGACTCAAACTCTAAGAGTCAAACTGAACCACAGGAGAAGGGCCAGCAGCTAACGGGTCATAATACAGCAGTATTTTTTTTTTTTTTCCAGAAGCAAATAATAAAGAAGTCAAACAATAATGTCAAATTGGATAAACAGTTTACAAGCATTCCATCATCATGTTATTTGCAAATGATGGACTATTTAGTAACACACAACTTGAAAAAAAAACTATAATAATATTTTAATAAAATTTTTGTTTAATTATTGCATTCATAGAATACACCATTACTTTAAAAATGGACTAATCTCAGAGCAAGAGTCAAATTTACTTCATGTTTCTATTGGAGAGCCACAGCAGAGACATTTTCATCCCAGGTTTCAATTTCAAAGAGCCTGATTGATTTCACTATCAGAGTGAAGATGCAAGACAAAATGTTACTTTTGCATCTATGGTACAACTCTATTTTAAAGCCCAATTAAAGTCCAATAACTTTTTAGATAGAAGGTCAAAACAATGTACAGTTTACAAAAATTGAAATTTCTGAAGAAATTGCTTCAAGTGAAGTTTTTCACTAGGTCTTTTTGTTCTAGTAGGCTACTAGAACAAATGAGTTTTATTAACCAATTTAGTTTTATTAGTCAATTTAATATTATAAATTATGAGAATTTAAAAGAAAAGCAAAATCCACACCTGCAAAATCTAAATAAATTAGATTTACAATGACATTTTGAATTATATGAAATGCAAGGGCATAACACTTAATCTTCAAATGTTACTTATTTACAGTACTATAGCTCAATTTTTAATAAAATTTAAAAAATTTACACTTTTATAATATTCTATACTCTGCCAGAATAAATGTTATTAAGCATATTTTAAACACAACTCAAATCTTCTTCATCATATCTTTTGCCTTTCTCCAATATTTGGTAATTTATATCATGTTTGACAAACGATAGAATGATGTGGGTTTATTTTTTTTCATGTAGCCAATCGACTCAAAATTAAATTTGTCAAAAAATATAAGCCTGTTTTGAAAAAATAAAATAACCATTATTTAAGAGTAAGTTAATCATACACCACTGCTAAATTTTTTTTTCTTAAAATAGTTTTATGTTTTTATGAATATTTATCCCAATATCAATTTTTATATATCATTGGCTGCTTTATAATTTGAATGCCTACAAAATATTAACAAATATTGATAAATACGCTTTATGCAGTGGTTTAAAATTTTTCTAAAACAATCAGTATGCTTTTAGAGAAGATAATTAACCACTTAATAATGTTCTTTGCTATCTAATAAGATGCTCCCTTCTGTTTTTGAAAGGGGTTGTCATTTTCATTCATCTTGGAAGACGTAATACTTGAAATGTTTATAGATTCTATGTAATTTTTGTGTAGAATTATAAAGCTAATTAATGAGTTTTAAGACTAAAAATGCAATAATTCAATGCACGAGCATTCTTGGGCTGCTAAGTTAAGCGGTTAAGTGATACTCGTCTCCTTTTTGGTTTATTAATTTCAATACCTGGCCAGATTATATTACTTTGATTAACATATTGAATTTTGATTGCATTTGTAGTTTCTAGTTTCATATTATTAGATATATTTATTAGATTGTCATCAAGGCTGAAATATTAATCAGGAGGAGTGTTCTCCCCTCGAATTTCTCATATACTTCAATATGCGAATATAGTGCAACCCCGCTTAACCAAACTAAAGGAGGAGAAGAGCTGTTTCGAATAACGATTCTTTCTGTTAAACCATGAATGTTTATTACTTTTTTGCATCTAGTTGCATTACGTAATTCCGAAATTTTTTAGGGTAAAACGAATTCAAAATTCTCCTTGTAGGCAACACTTATGTTCTTTATAAAAAGTTAACCATCTATCGGGCACAATATTTGCACCCATGAGTTCAAGTGCAATGGGCCCGACAGGCATAGGTAAACAATATTGGAATTACAATTGTTAATACACATTAATTTTAATTTTAGCATTTTAAAATTAATCACTGACCTTCTTGGGGTGGCTTAAAAGAAAAAAAAAGTGGGAATATCACTGCAAAAAAGTCTAATCTTCGCGATTATTTTCGTGCGGGACAGTACAAGTTTTTTGGATTTGTGATTTCAGATTACTTGGGTTTCGGTTAACCCGAGTTCAGTTAACTGGGGTTTCACTGCATAATATTTTGTTCTTAGCTTCTTTGTTTAGTGAAGAGAATTGAGCATGCATCTTGGACATCTTCCTGTTAACCAAATGAGTACAGAATCTAGAATCTATACCATATTTCATTTATCTAGCTTATTACATTTCTTAGTTATCATTTTCACATATATATGGATTGACAGACCAGGAGCCAACCAGTCAATGGATTTGATCTACAATTTGATATCAATTTAAAATTCTGACAATAAAAAATATGCCATGTTTCATCAATCAAGCTCTTAGCATTTTTCTGTTATCACATTCACACATGTACAGACTGTTCACAGGTTTTGTCAAAAATTTGATAAAGATATACAATTTTGGTATAAAGACCACATACAAAATTCTATTTGTCTAACTCATTTTGTTTTATCATGATCATAGACATTATCCTACAAATGGTCTTTGAAGATCCAGGGAGGTTAAAACATGGAAATTCATCAAAACCTTAAGATTGAATTGTTTGAGAATTATAATACTTTCAATTTGTATACTTTATGCATGTGAAAGTTAAAAAGCTATAAACAACTTTAATATATAAATAAAATGATTTGTGTGAAGAAAAGGAAACAATGAAAATGGAATTCTGCATTAACAATCATACAAAGACAAAATAACTATTGCACAAAGGAAATTACCTCATTTTCAATTTGTTGCTTAAGTTTAAGGTGATTATCTTTCATATTATTTGCCTTGATTATTTGGTTTTCAATGTTGTTCAGTACAGTTTCACAACTGTCTGACCTAAAAATAAGAATACAAAGAATTATTTCACAAGGAAAATAAGAAAACACTATACTGCTAAAACAGATTCGAATCCTTAGGGGGAAAAAATGCATTTAATTATACGATTTAAAACAAAAAAAATTATAAATATTATTCTGATCATGAAAAATCGTAAAAGACTCTCTACCATTACTGAAACTCACCATCTGAATGTCTTTCCGTCAGATTTAATTAATTTTGCGATACCATATTATGATATAATACACTAAACTCCAACAAAACACAGTAAGAATCACCTCCCTCTGTTAATTATGGCTGTGAGATTAGAAAACAAAAATACAACAGATTTTCAACTAAATTTGTTACACTATAGCCAATGACAGCTCAACTGGTCAGTACAAGCAAGCTATATGATGTATCAACATGCTCAGTTAAACCAACTTGATCCAATTATATTTAAAAATAATCCGATACATATAAAAAAAGTTCAGTTACTTGAGATAAATAATTATTCTGCATAATAAAAGCATTTTTAAAACACAGTAAGAATCCCCCCCCCCGGTAATTATGGCTGTGAGATTAGGAAACAAAAATACAACAGATTTTCAACTAAATTTGTTACTCTATAGCCAATGACAGCTCAATTGGTCAGTACAAGCAAGATATATGATGCATCAACGTGCCCAGTTAAACTAACTTAATCATGATCCAATTATATTTAAAAATAATTCGATACATATAAAAAAAGTTCAGTTACTTGAGATAAATAATTAATTATTCTGCATCTAATATTAAGGCATTTCACCATACTCATAAACAACATAAACTCTATGACGAAACCAGTGATATTGGTTGTTTGTAGTTTTCCCCGAGTACCGACCGCTTGAACTTTTACCGACTATAATTTCTGCATATCCAGAAGCACTGCTGTCTTTTAGATGGGAATCATAATAACTTTATCCAAATTAGCCATATAAAAAAAGTAAAATCCTTTTAGATGAAACAAAAGCATACGAACCATTCTTGAAGAACTTGTAGGATAATATCAATATCAGCAGGTTTAATATCTCTTCCTAAAGTATATTCTACTTCCAACCGACTATTTCTTTGATCCAGTTTCCCGCGGACTATGTCAGCATAAATCACATCAATTATAAGGTCTTCTAACTCTCGTAAATTTTTCATATCCAATTCTCTAAGCAGTTTTGAATATGGAATGCACTGAAATAAAATAAGGAATATGATTTAACATTTGACTAGTGACAGTGGTAAGAGGTCATAAAGAATAGATTATCATCTACAGTATGCAAGGGCGTATACGACTCCATTTCAAGTATACTGAAAACTAGCATGGTATAAAAATCCGACATAATTTTGAATGATTCAAAATATTAAAGTGGCACACATAAATACATACAAGCATATTTTAACAAAATGACTGGATTTTCACTAATTATCTCAGACAAGAAGTTTGACTGCTTCACTAAACTTTATATAATCTAAAAGTTTTTAATTTTTACAATATCAATTATATACTAGTTCTGAAACATTTTTTTTTTTATTTAAAGTAAATCTCTGAAAAAATTAAGAAATTCCAGCTTTGGGGAAGTATAAAAAATCAGAAAACAACCTAGATATATTTGTTATAAATAAGAACAAAAAACTTTTTTGAATACACCAAAACAAATGGTTTATAATGTCAGTATATGAATAAAATTCTTCATATTTATAAATCATACAAGAAAAGATATAAAGGAAACATAATATATGTTTCAGAAAGTCAATTTTTTTTAAAAATAAAGTTTGGTTTGACTGAAGTTTATGATGTGCCTTAAGGAAACAATAATAAAACATTTAAAAGAAAAATTGGGGGGGGGGGAACTATGTGAAATGCTTCATAACACATTCGAAATTTTCAAATAATCATATTCATAGCAATATGCAATTAATTTTTTCTCTATCATTAAAATCCATTAATTTTCAAGTGGCAAATACAATTTCTCCATTTTCAAAACCTGCAGATAGTGAAACATCAATATATTGCGGTTAAATTTTACATATTTTATGTGTAGGAGAAGTAAATAAAACAATTTATCTGAACCAATTTGTCACCCATACACTAATCAAAATATAGTTTATCATAAGGATATTACACTGATTTATTAACAATTACCAATAAGAATATGACTTCTTATAAAAACAATAATTATATTCAAATAACAAAAGCTACAATTAAAGCAGATTGTAATATACATTAGTAACAATAAATTATAAACTTTACCTTTTCTTTTGTTGCTAATGAGACTATTGTGAGATGCCTCAACTTATTAATCATAGCAGGTGTTAATTCTGGATACTGGGACTTGTTTTCTAAAAACGAAAAAAGTAACTTTTTATTGTTTTTTTGTTTAAACTAAAAGAAATAAGGAAAAGTACAATACCAAAGAAGAAGAAAAAAAGATTTTTGGTAAATGAGTACAGAATGTTACACTGAATGAAAAATTACAAAATTTTTAAAAAGATTGAAGATGAGGAAGTGGGAGCTTCATTTGATAAAGACTCGAATTAAAAGCAAGAAGAACTTGCAGAATCATCAAATGTTGATCGATCAACGATTTCCAGATGCTTTGCCATTGTAATGATTCGCAAGCACGGACATTGGGTGTGTGCAAGTTGAAGTCGAGAGGCGCAAAATGACCCAAGAATTGTTGCTTCAAAGACATAGAAGAAAAAGTTTCTTGAATCGTATCATGATTGGAGATGAAAAATGGATACACTGCGATAATCTAAAGCACAAAAAATCATTGTTCAGGCCAGAAAAACCAACAACATCAAGGGCAAAGCTGAATATTCATGGCACCAAGCTCATGCTCTGTATTTGCTGGGATTAGTTTAGTATCAGCTGCTCTAACCCAACAAAACTATCATTGGGGAATGCTACCAACAACAGTTGATACAAATGAGCCAAGCATTGAAGCAAAAATGGCCAGGTTGGCGACAAGACACGACAACGCTTGGCCTCGGGTTGTGAAACCGCTCCAAGAAATGCTAAAAGAGCTCAACTGGAATATCCTAACACACCCGCCATATTCTGCAGATACTGCTCCTTCCAATTACCACCTATTTTGATTGATGCCTTGTCTGAGTAGCACCTCCATTCTTACAAGATACCCCCCAAAAAAAGTCGATTTGTGCATAGCCTCTAAAGATGTATCATTCTTTTGATATGGAATCCAGGTATTACCAGATAATTGCGGAAAAGTAGTGGACAATATTTTGAATGATCAATTTGTAATAATTTTTATCACAATAAAGCCATGTTTTCACCAAAAAATCCCTTAAAAGTAATTCACACCCCGACATGAAAACTACATTTTTTTATCACATACTTTTCTTCCAAACAGCTGTTTTCATAGCCATTACTTTTAATTAATTGAATCTCCATTTAGATGTATGTAAAGTTAGACCCTAACTTATGCTCTTTTCATTGTCCCTACCTATCACCTCACTTCAGGGTATTAATGTATTCTGGTTATATTTAGAGAATCAATTTTTTAAAAAGCCAATGCACATTACTACAAAATAAGGAAGAGGTTTAATGCAAGAATTTCAGAAATTCAAACTTAGCATTCTATTCATATGGAAACTGACATAATTAATTCGAAAAAAATGTACTTACCCATATAATTACTGAAAGTACCAAAAGCAAACAAGTGTAACAGTTGATAATATGATGAATATTGAGTCGAGCTACTCAGCTGGAAAAAAAAAAAAAAAAAAAAACGCTGTCATCAATAAAATTACAAGCAAAAAACAGAATCAATAACAAAGCTTAATATAACAACTACTAATAACAGATTATAACAAACAAGAAACAGTTTTTAGATGAAACAAGATACTAGAAAAATGCTAAGATCAAAACAATATGGAAGTTTAAATATTAAAAATTTGTTATTTTCAAGGACAATTCTTATCCTTAACCACATTAACTGAGGGTTAAAAATGTGGAGATGTAATAATTTTTGAACATCCAAGCTCTAACTTTTGAAGTAATATAAACTATTAATAAGATTAACTCAACAAGCCATTAATATATTTACATTTCTTTTTGTACCTTTCTTCAAAACTAGCTATCACTTCACTCTTAAAATAACAAAAATATATTGCTGCTTCAAATTGTTTTCAAGAATATAAGATTCATACTTAAGGAAACCAACAACTGAAATTCAAAGACCACGCAATAGGGACAATTTTGGTTACCAACTAAATAATATTTTACAGGATAAACTGACACACATATAATCACATTTTGTCACCTTTTAAAACTTTCCTTATCACAGCAATTCATGATGTTAAATATTATAGTATTCAAATATATTTCCAGCATTACATTGGCCTTATTTGTGATGGTACCAATATGGCTATAAAATGTTAATGTACATTTAAATTTATGTTAAAATCTGAATGAACACAAAGAACCTAACATGTAAGTAAGTTGTATAAAAATGTGTGCCAGAACAGAATAGGTACAGAAAAGCAAAAGTTAGTAATATTCATGTTAAAAGTAGTTTAAAGGTGCTAAATAAGTAATATTTTAGCACATGATTTATCTGCAAAATGTAAAACACCACATGGAGAAAACATATCAACAGAACCAATTTGCATGACAAACATAAATGCCCATGCCAATTAACTGCATAATTTCTTACGCTGTGCTATCCAGTTCTTTTCAAAATATAACTTGCCACAGTATACTTAATGTATGTCATGTGAACAGACTCCCATTACACTACTTGACTGATTCAAATAAAATATATTTAAATAATTAACATATTTTTAATATATTCGATAACCTAAATTTTCGAGATTTATGTTCAAAATGGTTAATAAATGTATACAGAAATCAGGTGAATTTTCTGAATCATGTACATAAAAGCAATGCATCGTACTTTAACAAAGCTCGAGATATTATGGGCCGTGAATTAAAGCTGATGCTTATGCCTTACTCTTACTTTATTATAACTACACTATTCTACTTTGAATATTTTTCCAAAAAGCTAAATGTTTCATTTTGAACCAATATCATTTAAAATTGTTATATATTTATTTTCTATTCTGGAAATTTCTCTGTACCTATTATAAAAATCACAGCATCTATAATAAAATAATTGAGATATTTCTGTGACGCTGGGAGGAGTGAAAAATAACTCAGTCCCTTTGGTCTGCCTCCTTATCGAACGGAATGAATCAGATTTCTGTTATGGTGCCATCATTAATAGCATCAAACAACTCAGACAGGTGTTTTTTTTTTTAATGTATAAAATAGCCGACTTCAACAGTTTTACTTCTTTTTTATTAGGATGGTTCATTCCTCACTTCAAGGACTATGAAGTTAGTATCAATTGATACACAAGTTCTGTTTTTCATGCTTTCGTTTTTGTTAAAAGGGTTCTTTCTTTTTCGTATTTAAAAAGGCTCCCTCTGCTTAACCCTCTGACTGCCAAAACGGCTCATACGGCCTGGCAGGCAAACTGCCAGACAACGGCCCAGCGGCCAAAATGTCGTATGCTTATTTCCTTCCCCTTTTTGAAAAGGGTCGGTAAACGGTGGGGAGCAATCTTATCTTTTTTACAATGGTCGTTTCCCCTCCCACTGTCACTCTTGA
This sequence comes from Araneus ventricosus, assembly GCA_013235015.1. Lineage (NCBI taxonomy): Eukaryota > Metazoa > Arthropoda > Arachnida > Araneae > Araneidae > Araneus > Araneus ventricosus. Next base: position 30,149 of record BGPR01014706.1, read on the forward strand.
TTGATGTTTCCAGTAAGTGTTCGAGGGCAGATGCTCAATTTACTATAAGCTCTCTGCTCACTTACTGTTAAAAATTCTTGCTCTAATGCCTGTTAGTTATCACAAATTGCAAACGACCCCTATATAGTCAACAAGGGTTTGGATGTTAGAAACATGACGATAAAAGAATCCCCCATGACACACATGATCACTTGCTAATCAGATGGGGGAGGGAAATGTTTATCTTCTTTCATCTCTGACCTCGGCCGGTCTGGGTTTTAAAGAAACTAGATTTCAAAGCACTGTGGGTTTCAGAGGGTTAAAGATTTGAATTTGTGGTGCATGTTACTGCTAATATTTTTTTTATTTTGTATTTGTTAATGCATTTTTTTTCTGTTAGTGGATTTTGCATTATTTTTAATTGGACAAAATGAAAGTAATTGTTGAAAGTAAAGTTATTAACAAAACGAAAGTTAGTGTCAATTGATTCATCAGTTCTGTGTTTCATGCTTTTTTTTATATTTCTTAAACACTCTGCCAATGTGCATGAGATTTTCTACTACAACTTTCATTAGTAAATCTGTGACAATCATATCCGAGATATTGTTGGTAGGCTAAAAGCCTGTCTTAGATGGGCACAAATCTTCTAGTATAAAAGATTTACATATTGAAATTAGACTTAGGCAAATGTTCATTTAACCCAATAGATAACATTCTAATGCTATTTCATATGTAAAAAGCTTGATAACAGTATTTACAAAACATATATGCTGGTCTGAAATATCTTTTTTTTTTCTGTTAGAGTAGAAACTATCACAATGTGCACAAATTTGCCATGTGAAACTACTTGTGCCATAAAACAGGCATTTTTTCCTGTTAAAGTTGCTGGATTCCGTGAATCTGGTTGCTGTCAGGCTAACAGAAAAATATCTTTCATACTTAATGTTCCAAATTTCAAGCTGCTTGCGACAAAACTAACAATAGAAAATTTTCATTCATGATTTTCTAGTAAAATACATACTTCTTGTATATTTGGCATGTCAAGAAGTTCACCAAACACATAGATTCCAGGTGCAACAAGGACTTGTTTTATCAATTCTACTGCAGCAGCTCCTTTAGCAGATTTGGCTAAAAGCAAATATTGCTCCAGAAGAGCTTGCTGGTTGACAGTTGGAAGATTCTTATCACTCATTTTCTAAAATCAAATAAAGCATGAAGATTAATATATAAGAATGAAAACGGATACATTTTTATATATATATATAGAAAGACAGCATTAAAAAAAAATTACTTAATGTAGAATTGAAAATCAATCACCACAAAAGATCCATTTTAAAGATTTTAAATGAATTTGCAAAATTCATGAAACTATACATGTACTATAATTAGAGTGGCAAAAGACAAACATCAGAAATGACACTAATGAAATTTGGACCATCTAAGCTAAACAATTTAGCATCTCCATTTCTAAAATAAGAAAAGTATTAGAATATCAGTTTAGTGTCAGAGGATCACAGATTCAAGAGGACCACAAAAGATTCAACATTTATAAGGGTCTAGTGAATGTTAAATCTGCTGCTGTAGATAAAACATTCTCAAATTACTACTTAATGGAATTTTAATGAGTGAGGTGCTTGCTCAAGTGCCATCCTCATCATCTCACCACGGCTCAAAATTATGATGTCATCTCAAAATAACCCATATGCATTTCCAAAAGAGATGCTAATCTAACAAATCAAATACATCATACAATCCTTTAATTTCTGTTTATTTTGTGCTCACCTTCAAGTAATGGAATATTTTTATCTCTACCATCCACTCATCAGAATACCACTACCATTTTAAATTAACATTTGATAACATTCTAAGATTACAGTTATTCTGAATTTATATAGTTTAAATAATACTTAAAATCCCTTTTCTATGAATCCGATTAAAATCAGATTTTGAATTAATATGAGTCCCATAAACCTCGTAATTTTAAACTATGATTAGATTGAGAGGATGACATCAACATCAGTATTGCATTCATGAAACTTTTGCACTATGCAAAAAAAAAAAAAAAAAAAAAAATGAGATTTCAGTTTCTACATCTTTAAAATGCAGAAACTGCACTTATATAGAAGAAAGGAGTTTTGAATCTGTGTCACTTTTATCATGGAAATTAAACTTATGGCCTCCAGACAAAGATCATATTTTTTCTCTTTAGATGATCGATTTTATAGTGTAGAATGATCGAAAATGGTTAATCTGTGGTTTACAGTGTGGGTGACAAAAATCACGCTGTTTTAAGTATGTTTTTGTAATTTTTCTTATTTATTTCTCTTCTAAAAAAGCAGTGCCGGAATGGCGTTTAGAGAAATTTGCATTCAAATCCAAATTGCATCAGAATTTGATTACTTCCATTTATATACAATTAGGTACCGATACTACATTTCAGACATGACACAGACTTGGAACAAAAAAAGCTGAAATTCATAAAGACGGAATCGTATCAAACGTAAACACCGAGAAGTAAAATAAGTATGATTAACTGAACAATAAATGAATAAATTTATACAAAAAGTGCTTGAGATATTAAAAATATTGTAGAATTATTATTTAAAAGCTAATTAATGGGTGAAAAATGAATTACGTATAAAGTTTTGTTAAGATAAAAACTATGGTAAAAATTATCTCACTAAAAAATATGACCATGTAAAATTTTTTTTTGATTATACATAATTATTAAGACTTTTGTTTCTCATTTTTTGAGCTAACAGTTCAAGCTTTTTTATATGCTTCAGTCTGCTATTTTCCTCCATTTTCTAAATTTTGTTCTCTTTCTTTGATTGGGGTTTTTCTTTATATTTTTTCTCATTGCCATTTTCTTACTATCAAGTTCCTCCTAGTACTGTAAGGTTTCCTTCCCGCAAGCTTAATTCCCATGAGAAAAAAGAGTGCCGGCCCTTTTGATATTGGCGGTAAACAGCAGGAGCGTTGCACCTGGACATCGCTAACGAGACGGGCGCAAGGAAAAGGACTTCACACAGAATGCCGCCACAATGTCGAGGAATAAATCACTGTCAGCGCGCAAATTAGCGGTACCTTTGGTGATTCCTGAATAGGCCGGTGGTGACGAAACTCAAGAACCTTCCCAGATATAGAGGTGGACCACTCGGAAGGTGAGTTGTTGGTCAACCAGAGGACGATTATCCAGTGAAGGGAAAGATAGGAAGGGCTTCACCACTTCATCCACCCCCTGAAGGAGTGAATAAAAACTGATGAACGGGGAGAAAGAGGGGATTAGGACTCTCGAACGTTTTTCAGGCTCCGGGGTACCGAAGAAAGCTGTGTGATCAGCGGATTGAAAGTCCCGACTGAAGTCGGACTTTGATAGACAACCCCGAGGAATCGGCATCCCCGAACTCTCGGCTCTTGAACTTGCGAGCACTCTTGGTAGTCTCGTGGTTTAGTATCACGTGGATAGGTGGAAGTTATCCATCCGATAATTACTAGTCTTCCTGGACTAAATTGCTCATGGAACATTGGACATTTAGAACTATGATTTTGTTGATTCATTTGTAAATAATCATATTTAATCAAGACTTCTCTGCGAGAAGTGTCTCTTAATTATTGCTGCAGTAAATAAAAGTACTTAGGCCAAACTAAGCTTGAATTATTTGGTCACACTTAGGCCAAGACATTACAGTACCATTTGCCTGATGACCTTAAATTTTTGCACGTTACTATCACGCAAAAAATCTTTTTTCTAAAATATTCAAAAGCAGACTGCTTTTTGCTCATCATTTTGTATTTAATACTCTAAATTGAAGAATATGTTTCAATATACATTCTTCCTGATCTTTTATCTATCAAATCTGATATTATTTTGAATGTGCACACGGCGCACAGTTTTTGTTTGCGTGCTATTCACGTCTTTTGTGAGCGATTCCTCCTCCCCTGCCCTAACGCATTACCAAAACTTTTAATGCAGATTTACATCGATCCCAAGAATGACAAAATTCGAAGCCGAAATCCGCACAAATGTGTCATGCCTGTGTTGATAGACAAACGTTAAGGAACGAAAGCTAACAAAAATAAAATCGAAATAACTAACAAAAATGAAGAAAAGAATGTTAAAAGAGAACGCGAAAATATAATGGCTTCCTTCACGGAGAGCTAACGATCTTTGTTCTCACGAAATTCGTGGATGATTTTCTTTCAGAATTTGGAATGAATTCTCATTGGATGGAACGAAAGGCGATTGAACGAAACGAGAAAGAAAAGAATACAACCTTCGGGCATTCCTCTCCAATCCCAATGCTAAACTTTGACCCCAAAGTGCGGCAAAACGTCAATACATAACTCGGACGCTGAACGGCAGGATTACGCAATATCTTATGAATGCGAAACTCTTTCGCTTTAGAGCCATACGCAAAACTTTCATATGGCGCACAGTTTTTGTTTGCGGAAGCACCCCCCCTCCAACATATTAACAAAAATTTTAATGCAGATTTGCATCGATCCTAAGAATGATTAAATTCAATGCCGAAAAAGCGGAAATTCGCGTTTCCGCGGAAATGTATCATGTCTGTATATTTAGATAATCAAAACAATAAAAACTTATCTTCCAAAAATTTAAATTTTGCCAGCTTTGTTTCAAATTCGGTTCTATGATTTAAAAGTTTTCGAAGTACTTTTGAAGTGATGCAACTTTTAACAAAACTTTCATTATGCACCATAACATTATTGCAAGCTCTAAAAGTTTAACATACTTAATAGAGGTTTAATATATTTTAAACCAATAATATATGTTGATTGTTTTAAGTATTTATTTTGATTCATGAAGATTCAAAAACAGCATTATATGCTGTAAAACAAAGTAAAAATTGATCCATCTTGCTGAATCTACACTTGTCGATCTTCACAGATCACTACACCAATCAATTTTGTAATTTTTACAGGCTACAGAGGGAATACCGCTTTTTATTATTGCATAATTTTAAATTAACTTTTTAAAATTAATACATGCAGGAAAGTAGGTTAATATGGTGTAATGAATTGCTTTCAGGCTTCAGTCTTATAATCAAAGTTCAAATTGCTTGTGTGATAAAACAACTACTTTTAGTTAATAGCTAATAAATCTATTTTTGATATAAAAATTGGCTATTTCTGAGTCTGACGTTACAGATTGGATTTAATTGGTGGCAAGCGGTGCGGGATTGAATTTCCATAGAACCACAGATTGATTTTCCTGTTGTGATTTGAAGAATTCATGTTCAAGTAAAGAGCTAAGTTGTGATATTTTTACTGGAATGCCAATGGGTTGCAGGTTCAAGATAGGAAGATATCTAGCTCAAACAAAGAGCTCCAACTTGTGGAGAGATTTTCCTGAGTGCCATCGATTCCTTCATCATAGTTACCTACAGATTCGAGAGATAGGTAACAGATTTAAATGTTTTCATGGGATCAGTGCCTCCTTAGTTTAAATGATATGTTATAACTGAAATTGTTTTAAATGGTTTTGACAAAAGTGTAGATTTAACCACCAGAGTTATATATCCAGTAGGCTATTAAAATTTTTTACTTTATCTAGGAGAATCAAGAAATTCTTGTTGAGTATATTTCCAGTAGATGTCCATATCTAGGAAATAAGAATTTTGTCTCATATATTTTCAGTAGACTGCAAAAATTTTTTAAAAAATTGCCTCAGATATTTTTAACGGTTGAAAGTTTGAATTCAAGTAATCCGTTAGACTTTGTTTATTTTAAGTAATTGTCTAGGAGAAGCTGAATAAATACCTTGTGCTTGTTAATTTCCGGTAGATCAGATTATCTAGGAGATTAAAGATTTATATTTCAGTTTTATCTCTGATAGACTAATAAACTTAGCATTGTCTAACCTACATATATTTTGAATTGTTTGTTACAAAACTTAAAGTCTGAATTCTGTAATATTCTGAAGCACATAGTGCAGCGTATTTTTTTTTTTTGAAGTGTTATTTATATTGTTTCTTTTGACAATTTTGTAAAAAGGATCATTAAGAATACCTTCCTGTTTGACTATTTTATCTTATTTGACGTTAAAATAAAAAATGGCTTTTCTAGCTAAAGAACAGAAAGTTGATCTTTCGAGACTAGCCACAGACGTCAGTCTAGATGTAGCCCAAATTTAGGCAGTCTTGAATTGATAAAGTTGATTCAGTCATCAGCTGACTATGAATAAGAGACCTTTAAAGATATTTTAAAGGCTGTGACTTCAGCATAGATACAAAAGGAGAAAGAAGAGAGAGGATTTGGGGCCAGAAAGGAGAGAGAAAGAGAGAGAAGAAAATGAGTTTCTCTTAAAGAAGATGGAACTAGAAATTGAAGCGAAGAAAATCGAGTCAACAACAGGTGAAAGAGTGAAATCTTCATTAGATGTGCATCATCCAATATAAAAATTTGATCCAAAAGTAGGGGACATTAGCTTATACCTGACTCTATAAGAACGGCAGGTGAAAAAAGCAAAGATACCGAGGAGTTGTGGGTTTCACATCTCATACATTTACTTCCCAACGACATGGCCCAGCTAATTGCTAGAAAGCCTGAAGAAGTAACAGGGGATTATGAACAGTTAAAACAGATTTTGCATAAACTGTCAGCGGAAATGTTTAGGCAGATGTTCACTAAACACTTGAAGAATGCTGATGAAACTTGGATAGATTTCAGGTATGAACTAAGAAGCTATTTCCAAGAATGAATTAAAGGATTAGAAGTGGAAAATTTTGAGTAACTGTGATTAAAACACCGATCAAATGAAATGTCGAGTTCCCACAGAAGTTAAGGAACATTTTATTGACAAATGGCCGAAATTTAAATCCCCAGAATTGCTTTCGGAAAAATTAGATCAATATGAAAGTGTATGGAATGGAATGAAAAGGAAGACAGCTTCTCTTAACCGAGAGACAAGTATTCTAGTTACAGAGAAAGGAATTTGGCACACGTTAGAGGGACGACAAAAGAAGTTGACGAAGGTTTTGAGCGGAAGAGCGAGTACAGGTGTTATCATTGCTCTTCCACAGAACATTTTCGTTCTGTCCACAACTGAAGCAATCAGAAAGTACAGCTTTTGTAAATTGTATTTATCCAATTTACAAAAGCGGTACTTTCTGATCAGTACTTTCTAATCAGTGTGCCAGATAATGAGCCAATTTCACCTTACACATTTATCGAAGAAGAAAATGGATTTAAAATGTCTATCCTTCATAACACGGGAAATACAGTAGATATTGTGTCAAGGAAAGACCAGAAATGCTCATAGGTGAACACATATGGGTTCAACAAACCTTTGATGAGAAATCTATCTGCTTGCCTTTGGTAGAAGTAGAATTAAAAGGAAAATTTGGTCAACTTAAAACTAAAGCGCCAGTTGTCTGCAGCAAAGTGGATAAAGGAAAATATTTGTTGGGAAACCGAACGGCAGCCTTGCTAGGAAAAGATAAAGAACGTCTCTTATTTCTCAAACTTTATGCCCTAGAGAATAGAGCCCAGAAGCGAGTGGCTGAGCAGGAACAGAAAATAGTCCAGTTACGAAATACCTTTTCCAAAGGAATCAAAACTAAAGAAGTACGAAAATTCAGAAATTCCAAAGTATTGGCCAGTTATATATCGGCACCAAGAAATTCTGACGTGACTGCAAAAACAAACGAAACAGTCAATCAGTTGAAAACAATAAATGAGAAGAAGAGAATTCAACATAGGAATTTTTCTGAAGTACAGTCGCCTGCAACAAGCACTTGTACATCTATAAATGATACCAAAATAAAATATGTGAAGAAAATTTCAAAAAGACCAAACAATAACATAAACATAGGCTATCCATTGGAAATTTATCATTGCATTAAAATGAGATGGTAAAATCAAATACTCGACGATATAATGACAAGCCATTTGTTGAAAGCAAGATGAAAATCTCCGAAACCAAAAGGCTGGTAAGACCAAACAAAAATAATGCTTCTGTAAATGCTATTGAAAAATCTCATTTCTTGCGACCTGAAGTCATTTCAGAAGTAGGAGATGAAACTTTGGATACCATCTCGCAAGTAAACTGTAAGGAATCGGAATGTAAAGACTTCAGTATAAAGTCAGAATCTGATATCAACAAGGAATTTCTCGAAGATGCTGAATTTGGTTCTGAACCTGAACAAGAAAACCAAGAGTTTAGCTACCGAAAATATTGCGAGAAAAATTGATGAAAATGATTTGACAAATCTGATCCACTTAATGTAGAAGAGGATTTTCCCCAGAGTTGTTTCTGTGAATATAAAAGCTGTGATAGCAGTACTCTGGAAAATCATATATTCAATGCGGAGATGAGCATAAAGGACTCTGAAGATAAAAATGCCGAAAGTAATGAAAGTAAATGT
>BGPR01014707.1:0-10948 GCA_013235015.1 Araneus ventricosus
CTGAAATAAAAATAGCAGATTCGCAGAGTCCTATTAACGCCTCGAATTCCAAACGATGACTAATAGTTCGTCGAATAAGGCTGGAAAAATTGCCAAATTCATACATTCGTAACGCTTTCTGGTATAAAGATGTAAAACGTAATTCTTCTCTAATGTATCTCACACAAACGCGCGAACGCTTAAGTGCTAAAATACAGAAGAGCAGCTTGTTGTATCCTGAGATTATCGCTTTCAAATATGCACAAATAGACTGAAAAAATTCCAATTTCTACCACTCGCGTGAATCTGAAACATCGATTCTCCTCTTCAAGAATAATATGTTGTTGTTTGTTTACGATTATAATATTTTCTCTATTTTTGCTTTGAATTTAAAGAAGCAATTAATATAAATTGTTATTTTTGTAGAAAAGGAATTAAATTCATGAAAACGATTTTTATAACGAAGTTTTTATTATTGTCTAAAAAAAGTTACTTTCTTATTTTGATTACTTTCTGATTTATATTCTTTAATCTAAGATCCATTATTATAAAAACTTATGAAATCTTAAAATCCAATTTTTCGCAAATTTTCTACCATCTGATGCCTTCTGTATGGAATTATAATTTAATTAAATTAATCTATTAACTGATAATTACGTTTGAGAATATTAAAATAACGTATCGTCGTCAGGAATAGACAAATATGCAAAATTTAAAAAATCTTGTACATTAAGAAATGATTAAAAAATCGTTTAAAAATCCCACCTGTTTTTAACATGTAAAAATTCAGGTTAAATATTAAAAAAAATTGTAATCGAAACTATTTCTTTGTGAGACGGATGGAAAAGCATAAAAAAAAGAAATATTTTTTAAAATGAAAATATACATTGTAGTAAAATGTTTGACTTGAAAAAGGTCTTTTCATTAGTTTAAAAGAACTCGAATATAATAAAGTCTTCTAGGAAAAACAGGTAATATAAGGCATAAAAATACTACCAAAATATATTGTTACTGACACAAACTACTGAATACTTTTCAAATTATTCATGTAAAAGATAATTCATTTCTTCTAGAAATCTTGCAGACAATTCCGATTTCTGTTTGGAATAATTTCTTTATTGAATTCCTCATGAAGAAAGAATAGCTAATCTAGAAATGCTGAAAATAAAAATTTTGAGGAATATGTGCTCTATCTGTTATTCTGAGCAAACGGAATTCAAAATAGAGTCAAGTACAATAAATTCTTTTTCCAAGCAGGAACTCAAATATTCGAATCGTAAGTGCCTCTCACAAAGGCTGGCAACTGCATTCTTTATTTTCCTAAAGAATATTTGATGTTTGATTGGTCTGTTGTTTGTCACATGTGGGAGACGGACAAACAACACATACGGATTGATTAGAAGTTTTGTTTGGTTTCCGCACAATGTCTCTTCGGAAGAATATATATTTAGAATAACTGCTACATGTCTTTTTCTTTTTGAGCTCATTCCTTATCAGAATAAGAATAGTTGTTCGTAGGAAGCTTAAAAATAAAGAACGAAAATTTTAGGACAAAATATGGTTTTCTTTCCTACAAATATAGAAGCAAATAAAGTTCAAGAATTTGAATATGCTTTACTAGCATTCTTCTGGAACATCCGCATCTTAAATCGTGAATCGATGCGTTATTTTTTAATTCGCGATTTAAGTCGGTGAATCGATGCGTGATTTAAGTCGGTGATCGATGCTTTATTTTTTGATATAAAAGCGAAGATCAGAAAATAATTCTAAAATAAAATCTAAATTAATATAAAATGTCTATTTTATCTGGGCAGGTACTGGAAGTTTTTCTGTCTTTCTTCAAGCGAAACAGACATGGGCCTTCTGAGCCACTTCTCACCCCATGACATGGCTGTTATAATTAAACTTCGCCTAGTCAGAAGGCCGGTTCTATGGATTAAAACAAGTTTTCACTAGTATGTAGAACAAATTTAGAGCTCTGCAAAAACCGAAAAATAAAACATATATAAAACCGGCATTTTGAACGGGAGAAAAGGACATTACGCCCAGAATTGAATTTCGGCAGCGTTTTTATTTAAACAAAGCTTAAATGATCTATTCAGTTTGACTTCAGTAATAAAAATAAAAAAAAAACTGCAAATAGTCGCTTACATATTCGTGCAGTACAATTGTTTACGAAATTTTAACTTTTTTTCGTTTTACTAAGAGTACATCACTCGTACCACACAAGAGGACATTTTGTTTCGTTTTGAGTCATGGATGGCTATAGGGTATCCTGAATAGGCTAACTTTAATTTCTTCAAGACAGCTATTGAAAAGGTGTAAAGTGATCTAAGTCAGCGATATTCAAAGCTCCATAACTCGGTCAGTCTTAATCGCAGAACAGTGGGACTTTTTTTGTTAAAAATTTTTACTAAATATTATTGATAGGACCGGGGGCTGTATAAAAAGTTAGATTTCGTAACTGTTTCAGGAATATATTTAATCACTCAAAAGACATGTATTATAATTTTTCCTTTCAATTAAAGCGTTTTTCCAATTGGAACTATATCTCTACCTCTAACGGTTTAGAAAATAGCTATTGTACCACGATAGTGGGGACACCCTGTATACAGGGTGTTCCAAAATTTCACCTACAAACTTCTAGGGATAATTATACATGTCAAGACAAACAACTTTTGGAATAGAACATGGGGACGCAAATGCAAAAGGCGAGCACTACAGGAGGCTCTTTGCCAGTGAATTAAGTAGGATGCAACATGTAAAGTATACCACAGGTTTAATGGAATCCAAATTCACGATAGCACATCATCACCTTTGAGTGAATAATAACACTGAATGTCGTACGCAACATGACAGATATAACGGCAAGTAGGACGTCATATCAACAACAAACCTTTGAAATAACATAAAGTAAGTGTTCCGTCAAAGCTATGGAGGCTTCGCATGTTGTTATTCGTGCATTTGTGCTATTGTGAATTTGTATTCGAATGAATTTGAGTTGAATACTTTATATTATAATCCCTTATCTTTCATTAATTCACAGACAATAAGCCCCCTGTAGCGGTCCACCTATGCGTTTGCGACTCCACGTTTGATTGCAAAAACTGTTTGTCTTGATGTGTACGAACAGGGTTCGTACCCTTTGACGTTTGTCGGTGGAATTTCAGAACACCCTGTACAAAGCTAAGCCAAGTAGAATTAGTTATCAACACGCCAAGTTTGAAAGTTCTAATTTCCTATGATAACAAGCACATTTATACACGAAACATTTCATTAATTATTCTTTCACTCAGCTTCCTCCCTAGATCATTAAATTTTTTCTTCAAGTCTTGTAAACTATTCTCCATATCTATGTAGTACAGATATAATATTTTAACTATACTGAATAAAAAAAATTATATCAAGCAATAACTCTATAGTATATCTACCACCTTCTACTTAAATATAATGACAGGACATATAACATTAAGCTGCAATTTCATATTTGGAACTTCGGATATGCTTCGGAAGCAAATCTAATCTGCCGTAAATTACAGGTTATTGAGAAATATTGTTAAATTCGTTTTAAATGCAAAGTAGCGCCGATTATTTTATTTATCAAATTATTATTACTGGATTAAAATAAAAATGCTGAGAATTGTATTGCGTTTACAATGAACTTCAGCAAAAGAACGGGCTTCTCTTTGTTTATAGTAGTTTAAAGGAACTAAAAATGCATTTTCTTTCGAGGCAACTCCATACAGTTTATTACTTTTATTTTACTTTCCGTAAACACGGTTTATATTTCCCGAATGTCGTAAATAAATATATGAGGACAAAACCATCTTTACGACGAATGCATCAAGTGTATATAGATAACAAAATAACAACAAAATGCCATAGGAAAAGATGAATTGCTTTTCTTATCAAACAAATGTAAAATATTTATGACATTTCTTGGGTATTTGTAGTAATACATTTATCTTTTCGATGTAGATTTGAAACGGTATGTTTAAATATCAAAGTTCAGATAGATCATTAGAAAATAACATTATTTCCAAATGCATGGGAATCGTTTGTATCAATAGTTAAAGAAAAAAACTAAGATATATTTATAGCATAAAGGATTAAGCACGCACAATATTCATTTTCGTGACATTTTGGTCAGGAAATGAATGGAGTGTCGATGCTCAGAGGAGAAAAAATATGTCAGTGATTGAGAAAATAATGACAGTTTTCTCACTGAGGATTTTGTTCGATAACTAGATTTATAATCATGTGTCAACTTTTCGAAGTTATATAAATTACACGCATTATAATATAATATTTTTGTATTTAAATATCAATAATGAATAAAATAAATCGGAAAATTGATACTCTAATTCATAATGATCTCGATTACTCTTAGATATTTTTAAAAATTTTAGACATCAATAAAATATACTAACTTTTAACTAACCAAAGTAGAATAGTTAAAGTAATGAATTAATAACCAATTGTCATTTCTGATTTGAAGTAACGTCATCTTCATTACAAATGCTCTATCGAAAATAATTTAGCTTTTGTCGGGAGAATTTCATCACTTTCAATTCAGAGACATTTCTCAATCTGCTTATCCACCAATAAGGAAATTTAGACATTAAAACGAATTATTACATTCTTCAGCTACCAATTCATATCCATTAGAGGCTTTAATAACTGCAGAAAAACTTTGTATTAGCAAGTAAAGCTTCAAAATCATAATTTCAACTCTTTTACTTAAACTGAAGGAATGCATTTACTACATATGGCTAAAGTAAATTTATGAACTCCCAGGGTAGGTAGCTTTGTAACAAAATTAAGGGTATTTTATGGTTCAATTATTTTTTGCTATCATTCTAGTCACCCTCGTAGCTCATTTTTCGTTTGGTTTACTCATGAAAGCAGGGAAAATAATAATACTTTACCTAGTTTTATACATAAGGATCTTATTTATTTTTCCCACAATAAAAATTATTATTTGTGGTTTGTTCCAAGTTTAATGAAATGCATCGTAATAACTCTACAAAAATATTAATACGTTACAATTATTATTATAAATATATATAGCGTTAATATTTGAAATTTTTTATCTCAAAGTGCAGCTAAATATTGAAGACTAAAAATTAAACCTGAATCTAAATTTTCTACTTAGACCAGCAACATTTCGAGGAGAAAGAACAAAATTAAGAAAAAAAAATGTGTACAAGGAGAATTTTTGTAATTGTGATTGAGGAGATCACCGTTCAACACATACAGCTATTTTAAGCTATTTCTCTATAACACGCGCAATTTAATATTGATGTTTCATTAGCATTCGCATTATTCAACGGCAAAAAGAGGGCAATTAGAAATGCGGCGGTTGCAAATTCACGCACTTTTAACACCACAGTATACCCTCGAATTTGGAGCCAGGATGGCTCCTTGCCGATTGGGTAGGTATACCTGAAATCGTCAGTGAAAGAAAGGCTTAATAAAACTACAAACTTATATAACTAAATACATTTGAGGCTGATGCTGCAATTGTTTAATAAATTATTATTTACAAAGGGATTACGAAAACGTATTACTAAGCTGAAATTAAAATTAAAAATGTCTCTATAAGAAAAGAAGTGGAAAAGTAAAAAAATGTTCATTTATTCTTGCTGGATCATGGAGGTTTGAGATCTTGTTTGTCTATTTGAAAGAGAAAAAGTTTCTGAATCCGAGGAAGAGTCTTCGCTAGATTCATCATTTTGTTTGTATTGTTACAAACAGGGAAAGTCGCTTCCCAGCAACCTCAGTCTTATGGTTGGAAAGAGAGTTTTACAGGGGTAAGTATGAGATGACCGACAGCAGCCCCGTCTCGACCCCTAGCCTTGCCCACGAATTTGGCGACTTTTGCGACGAAATAGGGGATCTCAAAGGTGCTGGAATCTTTTCGATATCTCTATTAGGAGAGAATATACGCCACGAATGTGCTAGATCATTCCATGTGATGTCACGGCCTACCGGTTGAACTATATAAGGAGAGCGCTTGGACGAGGAATGGCGTGTTTTTCGACTACGATCGCCTTGGAGCGTGAACGTCTTTGGAGTTCTATCCGCTGTGCGAGCTAGTAAGCTGGTGAGCCGAGCGCTATTGAAAGTGCTGTTATTGTTGTTATTAGTTAATCGCTGATTGTTTGTGTTGCCAAATATCAAAGTGCTGAACTGTTATTACCTGTGAATTGTTGTCTGTTTATATTGCTGATCTGTGCAAGAACTATTGTTTCCTGTACCTGTGCTACGTGTTTTCCTGCATATTTGTAAATAAACCTTCATTCTCCATTATCCGGCGTGTTGGACTGTTTACACCATACACCCACAGAAAGACTTTCGTAACAGTATTGAGATTTCATCAAGTTTCCTTTTTTAATTAAGAAAGAGACTAAGTTGATGATTTTGAGTCTTGAAAGCTTGTTGTTAAAAATATTTCTCCACCAGGAAGAAGTTAGGTTTTCACTTGATTTAGTAAAGTGATATGATACTGTTAGATAGCAGGTCGTTGAGTAGTGAAATAGTGTACCAACTTCTCCACAGGGTCAAACATCGGAATGATAGAGGTTGAACCTACGGATGTAGCTGGTGAAGGGATCATGTCCTGTTGCAAAGCGAATTGATTCCCTCGTCCATGGAACTGGATTTTTTGTTACTTTTGGAATCCAATTCACGCACTGCATTGGTTCCGGTTTCTATTTCATTGCCGTGTTAATGAAAGCTGATAATTTGTTACCAGCGGGAATAACTTCGGTTGTTAATTATGAAAATGGAAGCTGATTTGCGGTTTAGATAGAGGGCCTTCACTCTATTTACAATCACAGCAGGCAAAAGTGAGATTTCAGAAATTAGCGTTTCTTATTCTGCTAGCTGAATAAAAAAAAATTACGCAAAATTTGAAAATTTAAAAGGAATTCTATAATAAATTATAACATATCCGTACTAATGATTTTTGTATATATCTAAAAGTGTCTTCTAAAATAAATTTTAAGTTTATTTTTAAAATATAAAATCATATTACAACTCACAGAAACTTGATAAAGAAGACCAAATTTCCAACAAACAGCAATTTATGGGTTAATTTGGCGAGCTTTTTCTCGCCAAATTAAACCGCAACTTTTTTCTCCCCAATTTTCTTTGTCTCGCCAAATTAAACCGTAGCTTTTTTCTCCCCAATTTTCTTTGTCAGCGAATTCTCGAAGGTGATCACCATTCGCCACACCTGCGCTATTATGCGCCATTTCATTAAAACCTCGCACCGTTTAATATTGATGGTACATTAGTATTCGCGTTATTCAAGAAAGCAAAAGAGGCAAATTAGATGTACGCCTGATGCTGCCAATACACACGCTTTATCGATGCTTCTTAATATTGCATTGTCGTGCTAATGTAGGCTCATAATTTGCTATCCGTGGGAATAATAAAATCTGCTGTGGCTGTTCATTATTAAAATGGAAATTTATATGGAGTTTAGATTTTTGGTTTTGATTTTCTTACGAAAACAGTTGGCCGCAGTGCGATTTCAGAAATTAATATTTTCACTTAGCTTGTACAGGATGACCCAAGGTCGACAATCTACTAATAATAAAGGAGAATAAGTACGTGTCTGTCTGTGTGCGTGTGTTAGCGCTCTATAGGACCTACCGCTGGACCTAGAGCTACGAAATGTGGCACAAACATATTTTGGAGGGTGGGAACGTGCATCTCGGAGTCAAATTTTCGAAGCTTTATTTAGAATTTTAATTAATTAAAAATTAAGCGAAATTTTGGCGTTTTTCCTTAATAACTTCCGAAAATATTAGAGCGCAAACATTAATTTTATACCACCTGAAAGTACAAAAAACAATATTTTAGGTGATATTAATTAAGTTCATGTAACATTTTTCTATAATTTTAATAATTTTTTAAAAACTATTTTCAGGCATATTTTACAACAATTCTTTTCATTGTTGTAATAAAACTCAAACCGTTTTCATTCCGAAAATATTACGGCGCAAAAATCATTTTTACATCATCTACAAAAAACAAGCTTTTCGGTGACATTAATTAAGATCATGTAATATTTTTTTATAATTTTAATAAATTTATAAATACATTTTAGGCATAATTTAAAACAATGGGATGTAATGGGGTGTACAATTAGGGTGTAATTAAATGTTACATGACATGGACAGCAACTTGACTCCATTAGGGACGTTCACGTTGAACAAAAGAGGTGCAAGGCAACTAAAAGAGCATGCGTTAATTGTCTATTATAATTTAATATGACTTTATTAAGGAAATCATGAATATCTAATTATGCATAAGAGATTAAATTGAAATTGTATCCCCGGAGAACAAGCTGGTCGCAGAAGACGGCTAGTACCCAATACAACCAAAGGACACATGAACAGTACTGAAATATTATACAAGTTAATGAAAGACGTAAATCTACTAACGTGTGTTCCTCTGTCTTTACAGTTATGTTATTGCTGGTTGCGACGACAAATATATTAGCAATTTTCGGTTTCTCTTCCCTCGTGTCCGGTTTGATTTATCTTAGGCCACCCTGTAGAATGAAATAAATGTAGAATGACGGTAAACGAAGACAAAATATATAAAAATTTGATATTCAAAATTTGATAACTGAAAATAAACTCAACATCAATTATACCATTACAAAAAACTTTTGTAAATATATACTAGCAGTTCTCGCCACCCTCCAAGCGGGTTCGCGGACAGCACCAACTTTGCTCAGCATTGCCCCTTCCACTTCGCTGCTTCAAGGCTCTCAGACTCTAGTCTTTCAATCTTAAATACTGCATAAAGATCAGTGGAACAGACCTTAAAACCATAGTAGATTTCATATACAGACAACAGATTCCTTTAAAATTGTAAAATCTTTCAATGAACCTCATCTAGTTGTAATGCTTTGTATAAATTTTTTACGAATTTCGGCATAAAAGTCTCCAGATCCAGAAATACAGAATATTATTGCCTTAACTAAACAGTTTCTTTCCATCGCCTACAATAGGTATTTGACAATATTTTTGAAACGCGATTGTGATGGAACTGCTGGGATATTTAAAATAATATGGTAAAACCTTCAGACAGTTCGCCAGCCCAAACCACCAGACAGATTTTGATATCTTTTTCATTTGAAAGGTTATGACGTCTAGATATGTCATCAAGGGTCGTCTGTACCCTCTCTCCATTTTCGAACGACATCGAAAAAGAATCGTTTCTCTAAGAATACGTAACTAAATAGTCATTAATAAGTATTTACTAAAATAACCAGTTCAATAATGCAAAGAATAATATTAAATGTGAGGTAATATAAGGAGCATTATGAGGAAGAACCTCGCATCTACTACTATTTCCGAGCTAATTCGTGTGCAGACATATTGTAATGTGCAATTTGAGAAACCATCGTAGTGTTTCCTTTGATATTTTTTAATAAATTTATCTTTAATTCCGTTTTTCTTTTGTTTGTTCTCCAGTTTACGAGCATTTTCGCAAGTATGGAGTGCTATCTGTCTTAACACAAGAGAGAGTAGACTATACCTTGCTTTAACCATGTTCTATAATACTACTCAATAATATCTGCAATAATAATCCTATCATAATTTTAATTTATGTAATAATTTTTAGAATAACAATAATTTCTACGATAATTTTTAAATACGCTTTTAAATTAACGTACACTAAATACCCATAATTTGTTTCTAGTAATCAAAGAGCAAAAACCGAAAATCAGTCATTGCGAAAAAGACTGAAAGTAGGTGTACAAGTAGTAAAATTCATCTTCATTTTTGAAGATGGAAGTAATACGGATGGGGAATATGGTGTGTGCCTGCATTGGCGTTACATCGGCATAGGCTCTTCAATAAATTTTGGTAGAGGCCCGACTTGTGCCGGGGACTCTCAAAAAAATATGTGCTGGGTGCTTAGCTGTCCAGTGCTGCTGCTCCTCTGTAGAGTCGTCAGATCCACCGGCAAACCCTTGCTTTGTTGTTTCTAACGATAAGAGATACATGATTTACAATGCCTGGCCCATACATAAGGCTCTGTGGCGGCGACATAGTGATACAGTGTGAGGTTACAAACTATTTCCCGACAATGCTGAATAATGAAAGAATTAAAAGGAAAAATAATAAAGAAAACATGATGATACTTTACGGGAGACTTTACAAAGAGTGGGGAAAATAAAATTCGATTGTCCAGTGGGTACATGAGCTTCTATAGCAAACACTCAAAGATGAAGGTGATGAAGAGATGACTATGATATGTACAATGAAGATGGAAGTAAGTAAGGAACAAAGAAGAAGATTAGAAACACGACGACTACACTTCCCCAACAACAAATGACTATGTACCCGTCCCAGTAAATTACCGCCGCGACCACAAAAGAAATCCAGCATCGTTTTGGTGGACGTGAATGCCCAGAAAACATCTAGAAATAGAGGGGAAAGGAGACGTTGGGAAATGCTCCCAGTTTGTTCCTCTCCATGTACTGGTAGGTATTATCAGGACAGAAGGAAAATGCTCTCGGGGCATATTTTGGAATAAGTAGATGGAACATCCGAAAATAATAAATGGCAAATTTTTTTCTGTTTAAGAAATAGTAGATGCCAGATCTTTTATTTTACGGGAGTCAGTATTTTATAAATACACTCTAGAC
The DNA here is from genome assembly GCA_013235015.1 of Araneus ventricosus. Lineage (NCBI taxonomy): Eukaryota > Metazoa > Arthropoda > Arachnida > Araneae > Araneidae > Araneus > Araneus ventricosus. The sequence continues at coordinate 10,658 of BGPR01014707.1, forward strand.
TCTAAAGAAGTCCCTTCCTTGCACTTTAAAACATCATTAAATAAAGAATAAAATTCGTTAAATGAAAATGTGCAAATAGATTTATTAAAACGAGAATAAACTATCTTAAATCATATAGAAATTTAAATTTTTGCAAATATTTTCCTCTTTTCAAAAGCTAGCTGCAGTTTTAATGAAAACCCTATACACTAATGTTGCTTTTTGGTTTTTGAAGCCATTGGATCTTAACTGGATTATATGTTCTAATGAATATTTAATTATAAACAAATTATGAGACTAATTAACTGGATT
>BGPR01014707.1:17130-30171 GCA_013235015.1 Araneus ventricosus
ATCTATCCTCCATCGAAAGCATTAAAGCGCACCAAATCCACGCATCAGACTCTGTGACACTCTCTGCTGTCTCTTAAATCCGGCACTTAGCACTTCGCAAACTTCCACCAAAATTTGGCAAATGGGTGCACTTCAAGAACAAACAGGAGGAAAGGTCTTTTGACCTTGCTTGGGAAAGGCAAAAGCACCTTGCCACTACTCTAATGAGAGCTGACGAAGGAGGAGTCATCTACATGGCTTCGGTTAATACTCGGAAAACTCTTTCGGTCGAGGTGTCGATAATGAGGGAGTTTCACTTCAATGGAGTGCAGGTCTGGACAATATGTTTTCAACACACTTTTAACAAGTGCATTTCAAAACAATGCTCTTAGATGTCTACAAATAAATGAGTGACTGATATATTTGGCCTCTATCACTGAAAAAAATCTTCGTAGAGTGATAAATGATCATAAATTATTTGATACAAAAACCAATAGATGAACTCATTAAAATTTTCTATTTATACGCTAGCTCGCAGCCGAAGAAGAGGAGAAACATATCGATTGAATATTTTCATTCTTTATTTTAGAAATGAAAGATTTACTCAAATTATTATGAAATGTTTAATAATCTTGGTAATGTTATAAATAATGGATTGAATACAGATAATTCTTTCATGGAATATTTCTGAATTCCTTGAAAATAAACTTCGAACTCGATTATTTTTCTTCAAATCTATCCTCCATCGAAAGCATTAAAGCGCACCAAATCCACGCATCACACTCTGTGACACTCTCTGCTGTCTCTTAAATCCGGCACTTAGCAAACTTCCACCAAAATCTGGCAAATGGGTGCACTTCAAGAGCAAACAGGAGGAAAGGTCTTTTGACCTTGCTTGGGAAAGGCAAAAGCACCTTGCCACTACTCTAATGAGAGCTGACGAAGGAGGAGTCATCTACATCGCTTCGGATAATACTCGGCAAACTCTTTCGGTCGAGGTGTAGATAATGAGAGAGATGCTTTCAACTCGGGAGTTTCACTTCAATAGGGTGCGGGTCTGGGTGATTGCCTTTTCAGAAAGGTGGTGTATTAATTACAGCCCTTCAGTTTTGTATTCAAATAACGGGCTCTGGAAGTTCCGGGACTGTAAATTAGAGGAAATAGAACAGGTTTCCGTATATTTCCACAATTGCCCAAAGGTTTTAAATATCTTTCGTTTTTTTTAGTATTCGATAGCATTATATTAATTATTTCTCCCGGTCCAAGTCTCTGGATACTTTGAAAAGTAAAAAGTGGTCATCCAAACCAAAAAAGGTATCTCCAATTGTCGTATTTCAAAGAACTTTTGTATACTTGTTTAACATTACGTAATTTATGCACAATTAAAATACGTCAGAGGGTCTCATTATCTAAAGATAGCCATTTACTTGTGTTGATGGACACATCATGCTTCCATCAAATACTTATGGAAACAACAACTGCCATTAGGGGGAACAGTGGATGGATTGCAATACACTGGCAAATGCTCCACGTCTTTAAGGCAACTAAAGCAAAATAAAAGGCTCTAATAGAAAGTGAGCATTTTATTTTGCTATAAATCTGCTTTCAGGAAACGCTTGTTTTAAAAAATAACTTATATTTTGAAAGATCGTATATTGAAAAAAAACTAGTGTAGAATAATTTTTCCATCAATTTTCTGTTTTTATACAACAGATGTAGAATTGTAGTTTTTCTGATGATTTTAATTTACCAATAGAGCCAATTTATACCGTAAGGTTTATCTCAAGTGTTCTCTCAGCAATTCCATTAACAGCATCTGGCTCATTGCGTATGATCCGTTTCGCTTTTGACGTCCCTATAATTGATTCGTTTTCATTGATTGTAAAATTATGCTATCCTGCCGGCAATAATTATGTTGCATTGTCGAGTTTCAGAAAAGAAATAGAAAATCACAAATATCAACGACTTTAGTCACATGAATTCTTTGAAACCTCACAGGCAGCCAAGAACTGCTCTTAGTAAGGCAACCAGTTTTTGAAAATATTGGTTAATATTGGACAGAGAAAAGACCTAGTTCATTTTATCCTCAGGTTCCTGTCCCTCAGCCTTGCCATGTCTCACTCCCCATTAACACATTCCATGCCCAGCCGTTTTTGCTTGACTTTTCATTCAGGACATTTGATGTTTTGGCTTATTAGATGATAGATTTTTGAAGATTTCTATATTATCACACAATATTTCTGTATATCGTTGTGACATCGTGAGACCACGGGTAGCGTGAATCAACAACTAAACTAGTATCAAATCTAATAATTTTATTTTAAAGTTACTCTTGGTTATTATAGATTACAAAATAAGCAATTATTTATGTACATAATATTATAGACGTGAGTAAATTTACAGGATGGTGTTTGAGACAGCCTCTGCAGGTAGAAATAGCAGTCATTCAGAGCAACGGCTCTACTTAAAACTATTGTTCAATAAGTTCTCATGAGCATCCGCTCATCTCGAATAAAACTCCAGCAGTTCAGATACGAGAGCTATGCTCTCCTTAAACAGTAAAACAGAAGCTTATAGCTTCTTAACTCTGCTACACAACTGGCCGCAAGGGACTCAGTTATTTCTAAAACCGATCCGAAGATCCAGCACTCGAGAGACGATGCTATGATCGGAATCCGATCTATAAGTGATCGCCGATCGAAATATTAGTTCTCTTCTTTTCTTTTTTGCCACAGATTAAATCCCCGATTTCCCAGGGACGAGGTCCGCCCAATAAGTGAAGTTTTCCGCCCGATTCGTGAGAATTCGCTGACAATTTGGTAATGTCCACCAATGAAGTCTTCCTTTCACCAGGCGATTGATTTATGTCCAGTGACAGTCTTGGCTATTAGCGGTCTGGTCTATGGATAGTCTCGTCTCAGTTCAACTGAGAAGGGACATCCATCACTCCTTCTTAATTGGGAGTTTCCGAAAAGGTTTTATGTGCCAAGTGTCACTAGATATGGAGTGAAAAGAAGCTCTTTGGGCGAATTCTCCTTTGGAGTATTACCGACCATCCAGGTGGCTACTTTGGCGGTGCCGATTTTAGCAGCTGTTCTGAAATCTTCACATCGTCAACCCATAAGTAATTAGCTTGTGTAGCGTAGTTATCACATAGTGTACCATTCATGGCGCACGTATCGCTGCGATTAGTTTTATCTTTTCGATCAGTGTGTACCACGTGTATACGTGGTCTGAATGGAAAGTTTTGCATATACCGTCTATGATACACGTGGCACCGACGTATTAGGGCACTGTAGGAATCGACTTATTCTATGTTCACCTTGTATACTGTATGTTTTAAAAACACGCGACTATCACTTTTCTGAGATCTTAAGCCCCATAGGGGTGATACGTAGAAAGTAAAACGAGAGCTTTTTCGGAGTTCCAAGTCAGGAGTGTCTTTCTTTTAGCTATTGCATTCCGTTGTTAACATTCGTTTTCATTTTGAATCATACTATTTTGTTTTGATTCGAAATTGGCGTACTATTTATATGTATTGTTTGGTAAAAATTAAGTTTCTCCTCCTAAACCTTTCATCGCAACCCAATTTTGTTGCAAGCAACGCCGCATGCTGAGAAGCACTGAGGGAATTCCTATCTGAAAACAGACAGTAATTTGAGGCATCAGAAGTTGTAATTAATATATTTTTGAGTGAAATTATGATTTTCGTTAAAATAAAGATGGTAAAATATTACATACAAATGTTAAGTTTCAATAAAAATGATCCAGAAGCAATGTATACGAATGGATCTTAAATAAAGCATTGAATTGTTGCGCTTAGATAGTAGATAATTAATTGGCATATGTTTCAAGAAAGTCGATACATATTAAACATTAGGGATGGGGAAACGGAGCCGGGTTTTTTTTTTGCTCCGGTTAAAAGGTTTTTCGGGTTTTTTTTGCCTCTGTTTAAACTGGTTTTTTTTTCCTCTGTTTAAACTGTTTTTTTTGCATCTGTTTAAAATGTTATTTTTAATCCAAAAATAGGGAAAAAACCGGTAACAATTTTAGGCTCGACTATACTAAAATTTATTAAGTCATAAAGGTTTGAATTTCATCATCTTAGGCCGATCACCGTCAACCGCTTCCTCGAGGCGTCTGTTGGTTGGCGGATGACTGAAAGAGCCTTAATGAACAGACAAATATTTGACAATGGATTGATTTCCTGCAGAAACAACACTAATAAAAATTTTTGTCTGGAAACAGCGTCTGTTTTCTTAGCCAAAAATATTCATCTTTAGTCGGAAGTTGTGTGGCTTCCGAAATATTTGTATCTGCGTTGAATGATGTTGGTTCCGACGAGAAACGTCGACTCACGGATAAACTCATTGCTGAAAGAGTCTTTAAGAGCAGATTAGATGATAAATATAGGCCAATGAGTTCATTTCTTGTGAAAACAATGTTAATAAAAAATGTTGTCTATAATACTTACTTATTCCAATAATTACTCATTTATTATTATTGAATATTGTATTGATTACTTATTCATAATCATTATTTATTACATTAATTAATTATTGAATTAATACTTATTTATTGTATATTATTGTTAATAAAAATTCTGCCCACAAACGTTGATTTTTTTAAAAATCGAAAACCGGCTTTTTCAAAAACCGCTTATTTTGAGCGATTTAAACTACCATGCTAAACCGGAGGTGAGAAAACACGGTTAAACCGAAAACCGGTTTTTTTGGAAAAACCGCCATGCCTATTAGACATTTCCCTATACTGAAAATATTAAAAGAATTATTATGGTATATTCGTCAACGCATATTTTCAACATCATTTTAAACTATGAAACATTACAAAATCATAGTATGTTTAGTTACACTTTGCCTGCGGGATACAAAGTCGATGATCTATTGTTCCCTTAGTGATGAGCAGAAATTCAATGTTAGATTTTTCATGTCGGTAGAATAATCGATCATATTTCCTTCACCATAAAATATGGATACTTGTCAAGAATAATATGATTTAGTGTGTATGAAACAGCAAACAGTTTAGTCCATCAAGAATTGCTGGTTTTCAAAACATTGAATTATGAAGGCGCGAAGGATTCGCATGTATTGAATTCAATTTATTAGAGTGTTAAAATATTATTCCACACATCCTGTATAATATTTTTAACGCAGGACTACGTTCCTCCCATTGGGGTCTCAGTAAGGAATTTCATTCACACGCCAAAACGCCACAAGAAACATTGTATGGAAGATCCCCTATATCTCGGTAACTACACATGTTAAAAACACAAATAATGTCTCATTTTAGAGAAAAAGGGTAACAACAGAAGTTACAAAAAAATTGAAAATCGGAAATGTAGTTCAGCGACTACTGAGTCGCAAAGATGGGCAAAATTACGCATGAATTGGTGACGCGATCCTCTATATCTCGGTAACTACACATGTTAAAAACACAAATAATGTCTTATTTTAGAGAAAAAGGGTAAAAACAACAGTTAAAAAATTTTCAAAATCGGAAATGAGTCACTCGACGTGAGTAAAGTAGTCCTACGCCTTTAACACCAGCGGCTATTTGAGAAAAACACAATTCCTGTCATTTTTTTCCATTTTTGGCCTGAAGTTTTATTAAATTATATAAAATTAGAAAATATTAAGATATAAAAATTATTATGTTATGTCCTCTTTATATATTGCGTAATTGTCTAGTTTTATATTATATAACGATCTTTAAATATATTGTGTAATAATTGTATTAGTATTTCTCTGAACGGTAGACTCTCCCCATCCCCAATTAAATTTTTTTAAGATTTGCCTTTCATCGCAGTCTTTAATTGTTTAGCCAATTTTGTTGTTTACTGTGAAGGCAACATTGTTTGCAGGGATATGGGACATCATAATTTGACTTTGTATGAAAAAGCGCTTTCTTTCACATCATATATGCATTATCTCACGAAGCTACATTTCCAATCAATGCACAATATTACACACCAAAATTATGTACAAATTTTTCGCCCAAACTAATACAATAATTTTGCAAAAAAAATGAAGATGCTAGTGTGAAAAAAAAGTCAGCAATACAAATGAAAATCAAGTGAAATTAAATTATTATAAGATATTAATTTCTAAATACATGCTGTCATAACCTTAAGAATGGCAAAAGCAATTGAATATGGGAGAAGTACCTTGATGAAATAATGAGATTAGTATTCAAAACTTCAACATAAAAACTATAGTAATAAATACACGAAAAAAGTTACACAAATCAAATTTTCATGTCATGAACGGTTTGATCTTCCTTTCGGACAGCGTTCTTGTAAGGACGTGAGGAAATGGAAATTTCAAAAAAGGATTTCATATCTCTGATGCAAACAATTTATTTATTTTGTCTTTATTTTTAAAACTTTAACTAAAGTATAATACAAGTTTAATTGTTAAATTTATCTCTTTTTCTCTTTTTTTTACAACTCTGGTGGAAACATTTATATCCTTTAAAAAACTGAAATTAAATTCTATTCCTAAATTTAATTTCAAAGCCTTTATCTCTTTTATTGTTAAAATTGGCTTTCCTTTAGAAGTAAACTAAAAATGAAATCAGTTTCTTCGTCACAAAAAATATATCTCTATTAATAATATAGTAGAATGTGTGTGCGTATATGTGTGTTGTAGGTCTTCAGGGCAGACCGCTGGGCCTAAAGTTACAAAATTTGGCACAAGTATATTTTGGAGGGTGGGAATGTGCACTTCGGAGATTAAAAAAAATAATTAGAATTTTAATTAATTAAAAATTAAGTGAAATTTTATCGTTTTTCCATAATAACATTCGAAAATATTACAGCAGAAAAATCATTTTTACACCATTTGGAAGATCAAAATATTGCCTTTTTAATAGTATAAATTAAGTTGCCGTAAGATGTTTCTCTAATTTTAATGAATTTTTATAAATATTTTTCCCATAATTTATAACACTTTCCATTGTTGCAACGCAATTCAAAGCGTTTTCATTGTTTAATCAAATATTTATTTGCTTGTTTCTCTTGCATTATTGAAAGCAAAGGCAATATATACTAAGGAATTTTCTTTCTCTTTTTTATATTACCAGTTTTTCTGGAAATCTGTAAACAAAGTCCTTTAATATAGTAAATATATCATGAAGTGCATCCATTAAGCTAAATGATTATGGTCACTATATTAAAGAAAAGATATACTAAAGAAAAGATACTGATGTATATTTCTTTTTATCCAAGCTGAGATTTAATGTTCTAAGTTAATTTTTGACATAGTTTCTTTTTCTGAAGACTCACTGAGACTCGCTTTGAATATCGATGACTTACACCACTTTACACCATTTCAATAGCCGTCTTGAAGACGATCCACGAATCAATGCACAGCACTTGCTAGACGAGGCGTCTCATTGGTTAAAAATCATGAAACTCGAACCTCCAGAACTCGCTCAGTTTTAGTCGCAGAAGTATGGGATCTTTTTTGTTTAAAATGATAGAATGTCAAGGATATTTTACTGAATATGATTGATAGGACCGGGGGACCGTATAAAAAGTTAGAATTCGAATTTTTTTCAGAAATATATTTAGTGACTTAAAAAACATATATTATAATTCTTCCCTTCATTTAAAGCATTTTTCCAATTGTAACTATATGTCTATCCCTAACGGTTTAGAAATTAATTAGCTATTGGATCACGATAAGTGTGGACACCCCATATATGTTTCTTAAACGCTGAACAATACATCTAATCAGAAACATAGCTGTTCATGATATAAATTATTAATCGTCTTCTTTTAAACTTTTTTTATTGTTAATCGAGAATTCTGTTAATGTGTTCTAGCAACACTTCGTCTATAACCGTATATGTGTTGACCCCATGTTAAAAAAAGTTTTATGATTGTGATAAGAAGAGAATTATTAATTGAAAATTGGCTGAAATATGAAAAATTAGAGATTTCACTAGCTTTGTCTTTTTTACAAAATCGTCATCAGGCTAATCAAGATCATACCCAGATATCAATTTTAGTTTGCAGCAAGCTTGCAACAAATTTGACATGACAAGAGTGCAAGCCTGAAACAAGTTTGACATGACAAGAGTGCAAGCCTGAAACAAGTTTGACATGGCAAGCGTGCAAGCTTGCAACAAGTTTGAAACAAGTTAACTCAAGCTTCGAAGTCACCATGCGACGAACTTGCAGTAAACTTGCCGCGTCAAACTCATTGCAAATTGTAACAAAAACAGAGTACGAACACAACACGGATTAGAACTCGCGATCTACCGGTTCCAGAAGCTGACGCGCTAACCACTAGGCCAGTTGAACTCTGAGAGGAGAAGATAGATTTCGCTAATACATCGTTCAATTCGATTCGTATACGATTTATTTTAAACTGTTTTCTTGATTTCATAATTTTTTGACTTGAGAATATGATTTGAAGTCGAAAAGAGAGCGATTTTCGCTAATAACTACGTTTTGATAGTAGAATAAATTATGAAATTAGAGTTCAAAAGTAATTACTTTAAAATGGGACAAAATGTATAAGTTTATTTTTCAGAAAACATTGACTGTTTTTTCGGTTCAATTTTGTTTATAAACGTTAAAATTCCAACATTCAGAAAAATGCGATATAGTTTTCTTTAAATTGCGAGTGCTACATTTAGTAAAAAGATGAAAAATGTTTCAATTTCTTTTTATAAAAAAGTTAGTTTTTTACAAATTATCATTGATTTATTGAATTAATAAAAAGAAGGACGGTCTAGGAGATGCTATTAAAAATCGGATGTTTTTTTAAAACAGAGACAAAGATAATTATCTCTTTGTGCTATCTTTACATCAAGCTTGTTTTGCAAACTTACAGCAAGTTTGCATTGCAAGGAGGTGGCGCTATTTGCCACGGCGAAATAAATAACGAAAGAAATAAAAATAAACTCAGAGTGGATCGAATACAACTGAAAACAAAACAAGGAATCTATTCTAGTCCACTTTTTCAAGGGCTGAGAACTATTCGAAATGGATTCAAAATAATATTTGGGAAATTTTCTGTATAAAGATAGCATTACGCCAAACATAGCTTCTCATAACCCGAACTTCCCAAACAAAGGACAAATAATCAAAAGAAAAATGAAATGACACATACTTTAAAACGCTAATAAGATGATTAAAAATATTAGCCATCAAGCTCTATTAATAAGCCTTCATAAATAAAAAAAACTTACCCTATGATCAAAATTGAAAGATGAGAAAAAACCTTTATGTGACCACTAGCCCACGCTAACAAGAAGAAGTAGTTATTAAAGTAAACCCTAGTCCCCTGGCGCCATCTATATTTTCAGAAGAGGCAGAGACAGGAATTTCTTGTAGGGGAATGAAACCAATTCATATATATATAGTATCCCGCCAGGAGGAACTCGTCTACTTTACTCTTAGCTGATGTCACGTCAGATGATCTTGCGCTGGTTAGAGACAGACGTTGTGTGTGTAATGGCGAACGATGGAACGCAACGCCAGAACTGTCGGCGATGGCTTGATGTACAGGGCAGTGGCCGCCCTCTAATTCTTTCACATTTATCTTATTCTATTTCAATGTTTGTGCTGTCATTATTAAATTTCTTTAATAGCAGAACTGCGTCCTCACCTGTCTACGAAATTACACTACACATGGGACCTAGGCACCCATACTACATATATTAAGAAAAAAGCCATTAGTTTCCATCTAAGCATCAATGACTGCGACTTTTTAGATTGTATATTCCAGACTGTTTTCAAGGATAAAATCTTTAATGCTGTGAATATCAAAAGGGAAATTGTTGCCATATAGAGTCTTTATAAAACATTGGAAGCCATTAAAAACCATTTCTATTATTGCATATTTTTTAAATTCTGTTAGCTTGGCTGAAAATTACGATTCTAAATACTCTAGAATCTATATTGGAATAATAATCACAAAGATTTTTACACTTTTAAGTTAAATTCAGCTCTTTTATCATACAGGCCAATCAAAGTTTTAGTTTATTAATCTCAATTTTAATATCTAAAAAGGTACCTTTATTTTGATGAGAGTTTGTTTTATTAGGTTTCATCATCTAGTAAATGTACAAACCGTCACTACATACTATAAGGAAGTCCGCCCCAAACTATATCTCGTTAAATCCAGAAATAGCATTTTATTCTGAACTAGAATAAACTAAACTTATCTGTTTTATTTCAAAATATTCTCCAACAATGTTTGTATTAAACTATTTTCTAATGCGAAATCCCCCAGCACAACTTCTGATTTATGTGTTATGCCTTCGAAGCAAGGAATTTCGCTTTTAAAAATTTCCCATTTATGAAAGGGCGCAATTTGAATTTATTACTCTCTTAGAGGTGAAAATGTTTTGCGCATTTTATAGACTTTTCTTTCAGCCTGGGGTTTAAGTTGATAATTTTCAACAAAATGCGTTTCGCTGTTTGAAGAATATATTTTAAATTTCGGTTGGCGAAATTGTTATCGCGGGAGTTTCAGTTGTTCTCTTCAATTTTGCACTTTGTTTTATATGCTTTCACCTAAAGTTTTATTGCCTGAACTCTAGAGTAAGAGAAATAAAAAGAGGGATAACCTCCTCCTGATATTTACTAGCCCATTAACTATAAATCTTATTTAGTTTAGTATTTGATTTTTCGTGCGTTATGTTTACATTTAAAAATAGATGAAACTGATTTAGAGAGTATATGTATTGAATTTATTTGAACATGGATAAATTTCTTTAATAATCAATAGGTAAAATTCGTTTCGCATTTAGTTAAGTTACAGTAACCTTGCTGTTCTCTTCGGGTCTATGTGACCAGAAACGATTTTCAACTTCTTATGAAAAATGACAGTATAGAGATATTTTATAGATATTTCGTTACTTTGTTACTGAGGGTGATATGCTATTTCTCTGAAAAGGATTTTCTTTTATTTATATATTTTTTAAAATTGAAATAATGTATCGTTCGGATCTATATGGCCCGATTCTGTTTTCCTTTAATTGTTCCTAAAACAATGAGCAATACATTATTAATTCAGTATGAAATGACGTAAATAAATTCCTGAAAAGTCATCTAACGTGTTTTGCACAAGAAGACAAGTTCAGTCAAGGTCAAAAAGAGCGATAGGTAGGTCACGTGATACGATATCTCCAGTAAGCTTCAGTATCGAAACATTTCGCCTGTTGTGAAATGTATGAGAACACAGCATACACACAAATATATCAATAATTTCTACAACTTTAATGACGCAATAAAATAAATAATAGCCATTAGAATCACTGAAATAGTTCGGCATATGGAAGCACCTGATTTCCAAGCGGAGGATGTTTCTGAACATGAAAATCACACAAGCGAGGAATGGAATGAAAAAAAATTAACGAAAAAGTTGTTTCTATAAAAATTAGGCAAATTATCAGTTACTTCATATATTCAAGCTAAACAACATCTCTAAACAATCAGAGTCACGCAACATAGTCAGAAGAATACAAGATAAATGTTAAAATGTTTTATTATTAACGTCTCTGAGGGTGTTTTATTATTAAATTACAGTTGCATATTAAATTTGCCCGATGCATGCTCTGTCAATCAAACAATGATATTAAAACATTGTTACAAATTGTGTAAGATTTGTAGGAAACATATCTGTAAGCAACATGTATCATATATTTGTCTGAATTGTAAATAAAAAGGAAGTAAGATTTAAAAAAATATATTTTAATTCATCTTCTATTTTACTTAAAAATACTTACATTTACATATTCATTACTTTATTTTTCAAATATATGAAGTTTATTCAGTTAAAACATATCTTATTTATCTCTAAATATGACATTGTTATAAAAGCATGGAGAATGTAGGCCCCTGTACTTAGTATTAAGTGTTCGGGTCATATTGATCCGAACGTTACGTCGGCATAGGAAATGCGAACAGAACAGAAAGGTGAAGATTCTGATTTGAAGCTAAAGGAGATGAAGGTTTTGTACCTCCCCATTTTGAACCGCGGTCAGATGACGAGGACCAAACATAAACTGACACCCTACTCTACAAAATTTCCGCCCATACCAGAGCTTGTGTCATTTTCTCCCAGATTCTGCATCCCACTAGTGGGAGGAAAATTTGACCCACGATGTCAGATTTAACGTGAAACAGGCCCACATACATGGCGCACCTCCAATGGAATCCAGATTCGAGCGTGGAGCCCTCCAGCCCCGAAGCTGGGACACCCTTCCCTTAGGCCGTTGCGGCCCAAAACTTCTCTCGAAAATTGAATTATGAATCGAGTTCAGCTAATCCTTCTTTAGGATTTTCTTGTACTGGTAATTAAATTGTGAGCACGTGCTAAAATACCACCACCAGCAGCAATCTGTCCATATAGTTCCGTTCAAAAACCTAAACTACCAGTATTGGACGATTCTACTACGGAAAGGGGTGATAAACAATGAGTAAGAAGAGCGCTTTTCCGGAGTTCCTCTTTAGGTCACGACTTTTGTCAGATTAGGCGGGTTTTTTTTCAGTTTATCTTTACAGCAAATCTATAAATGCAAATAAATGCTATTATTTACTGCTAAGTAAAATGTAAATACATTCCCCTCCATTTTTCACTTCACTCCTATTTTGGTGAAATCAACTTCTCCTGTCACGGCTCCGCGTCTGAGAATGATCAGAACACATTGTTATTTAGTTTTTATTTTTGTAGATTTATATTTTTTTACGTTTTGCATTTTATATATTTTCTATATATTCCCTTAATTTTATTTATATTCGCTGTTTACCTAAAACACCTAAATAGGCATCCTCGGTTTCCTCTGAAAGCTTCTGCTGTGTACTTGATCTACTGGAACTTCTATGCCAAACAGCCACTTCTATGTCTTATTTGTGACGACCAGAAGCAAGATGATAATTTATTTCTCTTACTTGCTGTAATTTAATACAACAAATTGTCCCAGTAATCATAACCCACCCCCTTTACCATTGTAGCCTAATTGGGATTGGCCACTGGGGCCCCTTTGCCATTGCAGCCTCATTGGGATTGGCCACTGGGACCCCTT
>BGPR01014708.1:0-38513 GCA_013235015.1 Araneus ventricosus
AAATAAATGGGCTAAAAAGAGTAAATTCACACAGGCGGTGAAGAAAGAGGGTGTAATGTGTAAATGTGGTGAATTTTAAGTAAATTTCTGCATAACTTTATATTAAAAAATTTGTTTTTGTACTTTAAATGTGCTTTTCTCAAAACTCAAAATTTCATAAAATTCCCATACCTGTGACATGATTGCTCAAACTCTTTTTGTGATACACCTTTCAAACTTTGTATGCAGATTTTCTATGTCATTACCTAGAGCACATACTAGAATAATCCCAATTGCATCATAATTTTGAATTTTATAGTCCATTATTTTGTTGACAAATGAGCAAAAATTAGGAAAATTCTGTATTATTCAACTCAAAAACTTATAACAAGTTTATTTTTGAAAATTTTCATTATATTCTAGTACATTTTCTAGACAAACGTGTTTAAAGTATTCCAGCACAATTTATTTTCAATTTTATCGAGATAATTTTGTTTTAATGCGACACACATTTTTGTAAATTTTTGTTAAATTTCACTTTTGAAAAATTTGATAGTTAAAAAAGTTTTCATTGCTTAAATTGAAGTTTTTATGCAATAAAGATCATAAAATGTAATTGAATATTTATTTTAAAGATTTTTCACAAAATGGACTTCGAAATAACCGGATACCTCAATGTGAAAAACAAGAATGTACAAAAAAAGTATTGTGTATTAATTCGAATATAATGATATAATATAAGCATCTTGCAACAACCTTTTTAGAGAAAACAATAATAATAAAAAAAAAACCAGAACATTTAAAAGATCTCTTTATTACGAAAATGAAAGATTTACAGCAACATAGGATACATATTCACAAACTGATGCCAAGAATCAAGTAAAATTGTCAATATCAGAACCCTTCACATTTTGCATAAAACGGTATAAATGCAAACACACTTCTTGCAAAAATCGCATAAAGAGTTAATAAAATACATACTTTTTAAATTCAAATGTATTAATATAATAATTACAAAATGAAACAGTTTAATAGACATTTTGAATTACGAATTCACTCATATTTTATCTGGATGGTATTCAGGTAACCACAAGCTGACGACGAAAAGAAAGAAATGAGTTATCCCTAAATTCCTATTATTTCACTTCATCTATATTTATTTTTGTAAAGACAAACAAAAAGTAATAGTTAGAACTCAAGAGCAGCTACAAACGGCGAGAAGAGAGCAGCCACTGAGTCTTTCAATTAATATGATGGTTGACTATTGCAATTCCATCTGTTGACATCATTAACATAAGATAGTACTAATTATATTAGCATTTGATAATTGCATCAATTAATTTAAGAATTGTAACTTCGATATGCATTAATATTTCTCCATTAAAATTAACAGAAATTTAATCTGCTATACAGTTTTCGAATTTCTTTTATGTCCTAATCTTGATATCCAATAATTTTCTCATGTTTTCTTGTAAAACTGTCTATAATTTCTAAGACAAAAAAAATTAAATTTAAGAAATCACCCAATTAAATAATGATATAAAATAAATCATTTAACCACACTTTTGTTCAGAAAACAAGCACCAAATGGGAGAAAGATAAAATAGAGATACATAAGTACTTTTATTTAAATAATAGATGTTCACTTTCTAACTAAATAATTATTTCCGTCCCATGACCTATACACAATAGTTTAGTTTTCGAAATTGTAACCATAAGTATTCCCCCAAAGTAAATTTAAAAATGGTTTAACATAAGATACAGAATTTAAAGGAAGGAAGCCATATTAAACAAATTCTGTAATTACAACAAACCAATATAAGGTCATATATTAGTAAAAAAGAAACATTCGAGAACGCACACAGAAACATTTATGACATCACATATATGTCACGAAGATGTCACACACACTGGGAAAAAAAGGAAACACATTTGAACATTGATATATATATATATAAATTGATGGTAAACAGTTTAGAAATTTAGGGGATTTGCACAGTTTGGTTTCAATTTAAAATATAAGATAAGACAGCACAAGACACAACAGCAGAAAATGCTTCCACATGTAATAGACACATGGCAATTAAATGTTGTGTACGTAAATGTTTTTTTTTTAATCACCTGTTGAAAAAACATTTTATTACATATATTGTATACATACGGTTTCTCTTTCGTATATGTCCTAACATGTATTTTTAAATTCCATTTATCAGAAAAGGCTTTATAACATACACTACATGCAAACGATTTCTCTTTCGTATGTGTGCGAGAGTGTGACATTAATTCATGTCTCAAATAAAAAGTTTTAATATAAAAGTCGCATGTAAACGATTTCTCCTTTGTATGTATCTGTAAATGTTGTCTTAAATTTCACTTATGGGAAAATGCTTTATTACATACATCACATGTAAACTGGTTTCTCTTTTGTATGTGTCCTTCATGTACTTTTAAATGCGACTTATTCGAAAATGCTCTATTACATACATGCAAACGGTTTCTCTTCTGTATGTGTCCTTTCGTGTCTTTTTAAAGCCCGTTTATCAAAAAATGCTTTACTACATACATCACATGCAAACGGTTTCTCTTTCGTATGTGTCCTTTCATGTTCTTTTAAATATGACTTCTGAGAAAATGCTTTATTACATACATCACATGCAAACGGTTTCTCTTTCGTATGTGTCCTAAAATGTTTTTTTAAAGCCGGCTTATGAGAAAATGCTTTATTACATATATCACAGGCAAACGGTTTCTCTTTCGTATGTGTGCGTAAGTGTGACATTAAATCATGTTTCAAATAAAATTTTTTAATACAAAAATCGCATGTAAACGATTTCTCATTTGTATGTGTCTGTAAATGTTGTCTTACATTCGACTTAATAGAAAATGTTTTATTACATACTTCACATGCAAACGGTTTCTCTCCTGTATGTGTCCTAAAATGTCTTTTTAAATGCGGCTTATGAGAAAATGCTTTATTACATATATCACATGTAAACGGTTTCTCTTTCGTATGTGTCCTTTCATGTACTTCTAAATTCGACTTATTAGAAAATGCTTTATTACATACATCACATGCAAACGGTTTCTCTTTCGTATGTGTCATTTCATGTCTTTTTAAATTTGTCTTATAAGAAAATGCTTTATAACATATATCACATGCAAACGGTTTCTCTTTCGTATGTGTTTGTAAGTGTGACATTAAATAATCTCGCCTATAAAATGTTTTAACACAGAAGTCGCATGCAAACGGTTTCTCTCCCGTATGTGTCCTAAAATGTTTTTTTAAACCCGACATATCAGAAAATGCTTTATTACATGCATCACATGAAAACGGTTTCTCTCCCGTATGTGTCCTAAAATGTTTTTTTAAATCTGACATACTAGAAAATGCTTTATTACATGAATCACATGCAAACGGTTTCTCTCCCATATGTGTCCTAAAATGTCTTTCCAAAATACTCTTCTCAGAAAATGATTTATTACATACATCACATACAAATGGTTTCTCTGTTGTATGTGTACTAAAATGTCTTTTTAAATGCGACTTACGAGAAAATGCTTTATTACATACATCACATTCAAACGGTTTCTCTTCGTTATGTGACATTTCATGTATTTTTAAAGCCGGCCTATCAGAAAACGCTTAACTTCACACATCACATGAAAACGATTTCTCTTTCGTATGTGCGCGAAATTGTACTTTTAATTCGTGCCACACAGAAAATGTTTTAATGCAAAAATCGCAAGCAAACGGTTTCTCTTTTTTATGTGTCTGCAAATAGTGTCTTCAAGCCGACTTATAAAAATATGCTTTATTACATACATCACATACAAACGGTGCGTCTTTCGTATGTGTCTGTAAATGTTCTCTTACAGACGACTTATAAGAAAATGTTCTATTACATATGTCACATGAAAATTATTTCTCTTTTGTATGTAACTGTAAATGAACCTTTAATTTACTCCGCATAGAAAATGCTTTATTGCAAATGTTGCAGCAATGCGGATTCTGGTTCGTATGAATTAGATAACGGTTCTTTAAATTATGTTGCTCAGAAAATGCATTGTACTACATAAATCACAGGCGAATGTCTTCTCCATTCTGCAAATAATGCTATTCTGTCTTTTTTATTATTATTTATTCGTTCTGAATACTTCTAGCTCTTGTCACAAGTGAGCAATTTCTCCTTGCTTTAAATCTGAAAACGACTTCCTGCCAATTAATTTTCTTGCTGAATACCCGATTTCACTTTGTACGAATCAAGAGATAAGCCTTTAAATGTGTTTGCTGGGAATATGCTTTACTAAGTGAGTCCTATGCATAAATTTTCTCTTCTTGTATGCGTAGAAATATATATTCACAATTCGATGTTATTGAAAAAAAAAAACAATATAACATAAAATATAGAAAAAAAAATAGCACACACCTACAATTTTAAATACATTTACTTGAGAATCATTCTTTAATTCATTTTGATGGATTCCATTGAAGACATGTCTTACTTTGCTGCCTATATCTGTGGATATGGAAACGGTCACACGTTCTGATCGTTCCCAATTTCCTTTGAAAATTGTGGTGATTCTGTAGCCGTTTTCTTTATCAGGCACACTTCATTCGTCAAGTTGCTTCACAATACAACTTCGGAAACTAAAAGAAATAAGAGAACTCATGAAATTATTCACACATTACCGCTGAAAACTGTCAAAAGTATGGAAACGTTAAAAAAGATCTTGTGGCATCATCGCGGCATATGGCAGTATCTCGAATTGTAATTGCATGCTGATCGGATCCACCACTTTCAGATACCATCTATCGACCAATAGCGAGAAGCCTGTTTGGAGTACTTAAAAACGATGGTTACTTCATTTTCACTATCTTCTTTTTTTGTATCATCTTACCGCTAGAGTGTTTATTGATGTTATGATTTAATTTAGTTATTGTTATATTAAATTTGTTATTTTGTTATGTAGTAGTCTTTCTTTGACCGTGTCACCAGCTCTGTGTTTCCCACAATGGAGTACTTCTGATATATGTGAATACAGACATGATAGGTTGGAAAGCTGAGTAGTGAAAATATCAATCGTTCTACGTACCTTGATGCCTCAGTGACTAGACCAGTAAATCTCGCCTCTACATATGATGTTAATTTAACTTAACCTCGACGTAGGCCTAGAAGTTATACTGGTGATCTGAAAATCCCATCGTGAGCTACACTGGTGATCTGGAAAATTTCATTGTGTGTTAATCTCCCGAGTTCATTTTCATACTGGGAATTTACACTGTATCCTCAACTTGAATTACATCAGAAATATTGCAGTGATTACTCGTTTCACACTTCTGCTCTTCAATCATCTGTGTTCACGGTGACTAAAAGATGTAGTGCCTTCAACTTTGAAGTTAGTAAACAAATTCCTTTTTTTCACCGTTTCCTGATTTTGGATAAGTAAAGTCTTGTGTTTTTGCTCCTGACAGATTACCCGTCCGTCAATGATTGCTTGTTCTGCCTAGTTAATTATCTAAAGTAGAATATTTTTTAAATTTTCATTTATCATTTTAATTGTTTTTTTTATTATGCCTGAAACTTAAACCGGAAGTCTTGCCCAGTGATGATCAAGATTCTCAACTTTCGAGAAATGCATTCAAGGCTAAAGTTTTTTGGGAAAATGATCCGGAGCCTTGGTTCTTTCAAGTCGAATCACAATTTGTGATTGCTAGTATTTCCAATGACTCTACCAAATTTCATGCGGTTGTGGCTGCTTTAAATTCAAACGAATTATTATGTGATAGACATTCTTAAAAATCCGCCTCTTGAGAACGCATATATTGCACTTAAGGATAGGGTTTTGTAACAGTTCGCACACGCTAAATTCAATTGAGCGTTTCCTGGACTCCAAAAGGGAGCGAATGTAAAAATTCACCTTTTCGATCTTTTAGTACAAGAAAAAAGCTCCTTAAAACACTTTTATATTCAAAAACCAGTTTCGTCTGCTTGCCCGCCAAGTAACTGATAACAGAATCGGAATGCGTTAAGCTCGTTCGTCTGTTTGGTAGCATTTAATAATTACTGTTTCAGACACACGGGTTGTCCAAAAAATCATTGGTTAATAATCATCACATGACGATTTGGCGCCTTTCTTTATCTGTGTTTCTACACAGGCCCGATAAAACTAGGTGACATGTTTTTTTATTTTAGCCAGCGTCCTTCATATCAGTGGAAGCACGTTAAAATGAAATGGAAGTAAAGTAGATTTGCTTTATGGTGAGTTACATTTTCAAATTCTAAAATTGACCTTTAACGTATTTCATAGTCAGGAATCTGTCCAGATATTTTTTATATGACTGTTATTTATGCAAAATCTGCAAAAACTTTGTTAAATGACCCAATTCCATTATGAACATATCCCTGACATATGTTATACTTGAACCCAAATTTAAAAATTCCTGAGACATTAAAAATACTAAGACATATCTTCATCCCAAATACATTATTTTATGACACTTTATTTTTAGAAAATTATATATCAATAAAGATTATCCATTAGAAAGTTCAGGAAGAAATTTAAAATAATAAAAATTAATTTCATCCACTACCATATTAATCACACTAATCTGTGAATGTATGTTTTAAATATGTTAATGTTTAAGTTGATTGTAGCAGTAATAGATAAAAGAATTTTAAAGTAAGAACTTGCATCCCCCAATTAAAAAAAAATTAAACTGATAGTGAAATGAAATGCATAGTGTTTATTGATTTTTCACTATTTTAATATTTTGGACATTGTTTAATAATTATAAAGTATCTACAGTTTCCATAAATATTTTCTTTTGATTTATGTGTTTGTTTTATTTGGTATAAAATGTGTTATCATCGGAATAACTTCCATTAATAAATTTTAAAGTACAACTTTGGGAGAAAAAAATTGCAAAATTTAATTTGCCTGTCCACAAAATGCTTGTGTTTTGTCACACTAGTCTAATGAAAGTTTAGTTATCTAAATTATATCTAATAAGTATAATATAATTAACATTATATCTCTGCACATTCTGCAAAAATTTGGTAAATAACCTAATTCCCTTTTGAACATATCCCCGACATAAAATTATACTTGAATGCAAATTTGAAAATTCCTGAGACATTAAAAATAATAAGATATCTTCATTCTGAACACATTGTTTTATGCCACTTTATTTTTTAGAAAATTATTTATCATTATAGGAAGAAATTCAGGAAGAAATTTAAAATAATGAAAATTATTGTCATCCAATATATTAATCACACTTATTTTTATTTATATCACTTATTATATTTTTTATATACATTTTTAGAATGTTAATGAGAATTTCTTAATCAATCTGGATTTCTTCTTATAGATTTACTTTCCATCGAGATTATTAAAATTCTATGTTTTAAAAAGTTTTGTCTCCTATTGATGTACCAATCATCTAACTGATCAAGTCATTTATAAACATAAAACTAGTTTTTATGATTATTAATTGTGCATTGGAATGAGTGTTTTTTAGTTTCATTTTTCCACTATTAGAATATTGGGGGAGGGAGTAGATTACTTTGGGTACAATTAGCTTTTTCCATTTCTCTCGCATCTTCATACTTCCCTATAAGAATTTACTCTACATGTTGAACTCAGTGCTGTAGGGCAAATATCTTTTAAGAAATTTGATATTTTTATTTTTGATTTTAGGTTATGCTATTTAATCATCGACACTGGCATGTATAAAATGTCTGGAAATACTTGTTTCAAATGTCAATAAGTTGTTGCAGATAGATTCTCTGAAAAGAAGTAGATGGTATGAATGAATAAATAAAATTGATTTTTTCCATTGCAGAATAGTAATGAATTTCTTTACAAAGTTATATAATGCATAACATCTTTACTAAATATCATGGTTTTTTTCATAGAAACATAACTGTCTTTGTGTGAACTAATTAAAAATTATATGTTTAGGAAAATCCATCTATTAGTGACATAATATAGCTGTAAATGCTTTGCAACTTACACTAAAAAAATTACACTATTTTTTATGAATATTTTAATTTCTCTCATTCATACAGAGTTAACTTTTGCTTTAGTTTAAAATTTGACATGCCATTGCTTGGTTACTAACTAAAGAACCTTACTGTAACTTTTATATAACAGTTATTTTTAATTACATTTGGAAGGTTACTAATTGAGGTCATACTTCATAGTTTAATTGCTATGTCTTTCACTTATGTTTACAGAGGTCCTATGATATACTTCAAAACAAAAAGTTAAATATTGTATAAAAAGTTGCAAATATGTGTGCAACACAAATGCATGTGTCTCATCTTAAAAATGATAATAATTATAATAGAATGATCTGTGGAGTACCTGACAAGACCCAATTCCATAATTTGTTCAAAAAGTTCATTCAAAACCCTTTTTTACTGTTCTGTATGTAAGAATAGTTAAACCACTAGTTTGTTAAAGACATTTACAGCAAATTTTTAACTTTAAATGTTTATATGGAAACAAAAACTAATAGTTAAAAAAATTTGTTTGAGCAAAGTCCTTCACTATGTTGCAAATTTTTTTCTTTAATTAAATAATTTATTTTGCAGGTTTCAGGAGATCAAAGGCTGCATTGTAATCAAGGAAAACTATATAAAAAACTTTTGTAATTAAATTATTTATTTAGAAGTTTATTTGTGAAAAATATTTGAAATATTTCATTTCATAATTGCTTTTTTTACATATTGCATTTAAACAATAATAACTGTATAAAAAGCAGTGAGATTTACTCTTTTGTTTGTGATATATGTTTACTAGTCCAGAATGGTTGTGTATGAAAACTTACCAGTTTAGAAATAGAGAAATGTTATATTTAATTGTAAGTGATTATTTTATGTGATACTTTTATATGAATTTTACTGAAATATAACTATAGGTATTTTATTCAGAAGCATCAGTTTTATTTGTAAATAATTGAAGATTTTGCTTTTGAAAAGAGTCTTAAAATCCAAATTTGCCATGTATGCAAAGATTAAGAAAAAGAAATAATGAGCTCTCATTATTGGAATATTTGTTTTTTCTTAAGTATAGCAGAAAGAAATTTACAAAGGAAATGGCTATTTTTTATAATTTATTTGATTACTAAGTGAGATTTTTGTGTGTGGGGGGGGGGGGGGGCTTAACTTTTATGTGTTTATTTGTGATTTAATTCATTGTAAATAACTGAATTTGTTTTCAGAAATCTTTGTAATAGGTAGGAATAATTCTATATAGAAAATTGTACCTTATTGGTTCACAAATAGTAGAATGTTAACTAATTTTAGTTAAAATTTTACCAAGATGTAAAATTGTATGCAAATATTAGGAATCAGTTTTTTATGTGTGCAATGTATTTAAATAAATTTGACCAAATTAACTAGCTATTGGTCGAGAAATAATGAGCTATGTTTGAATGTTAGTGAGAGTTTAGTGTGTAATATTTTTGTTTGGATTTTATCAAAATATAACCACACATACACAGCAATTGGTAAAAAATTGTAAGTTTTTCATTTTTTTAAAGGTAATTTTCTAATGATTTGTGCAATTGAGTATAAATGTAGTAGTTAAAAATTCAGACACATTATTAATGTATTTAAAACTGCCTTTACACCAATAACATTTATACACTCTAGTTAGTTGCATTTTGCTTCCATGTAGATAGAGTAAAATAATTTTAAATTTAATTGTAACACATTTATATTCTTTCTCTTCAAATATATTTTAAGCTTTTAACCCATGTGCAGTACTGATTATCTTTATAGGGTACTTATTATAATAAGTTTTTATTCTGTAATTTATCATCAGTTTGATTCGTTAAGCATTTTCCAGAGTTGTCAGCTTGGTTGTTGTTATTGTAGGAAGTGTAATACTTGGTTATACTACAGTGATTTTATGTAAAGATGTATTTTTATGTTGTAATAAAAGTTTAAAAATACTGTGCTGCATTTTTTGAAAAATCTGAATATTTTAAGTGATGTATTAAGAACATTTTCTCTTTCAGTAATGTTTTTTTATTTTTTCTCATCAAGATATTATATTTTTTAAGATGACTCAGTCTGTCAAGACTTTACTAGTTAGTGCAAACTCGAAAGCCTTATGATTAATATTTTCTAAAAATTATAATTCGTAAGAGAATATGTAAAATTCATGCAAATAACTGGTGTGTTGTATGCTTTAGATGTTCTTAAAGGATAAATGGATTCTTCATATTTCAGGCTTAAAAAACAAAATTAAAATTTTGAATTATTCATTAATGATGAAAGGTGAATACTGCATAATCATACTTAATTATAATGTTACCAAGGCCAATTTTAGTTATAAAAACATACTATATAAATTATATTTAGATATAAAATTTATACGTGAAATCAATAGCAATCTATGGATTATATTAGGACATTTTTTAAATATTTTATAATTTTCAAAATCATATATTTGTTTAACATTATGTATTTAAACACAGTATATTCACAGATGGCTCATTAAAAAAGATATCTAAATGCTATAACAATTAATTCCACACCTATTTATATGCAAATAATATTTATGTGTACATAAATGATTATCCAGCATCAACTGCAAAAAAATGTATATATAAATAAATAGTCTTTTAAGGAGTATAGGCATCTAATTATTAACTAACTAAACACATTAAAATTAATTGCATGAAAGTTTTTTAAGTTACTAGATATTAGCTCTATAAACAAGAATTTTTCTCTGTATGAAAATCTAATAAACTATAATTCATTTTTATAATTGAATGTTATTCACACTATAGCTGTACAGCTTGTCAATAGATAAAACTAATGCACAAGAACAATTATCAGTATTTTTAAAAATATTACACAGTCAATAAAAAATGATTGATAGTTCTTAACATGTAAATTACAAATTTAAAAAAATATTTCTGTAATAATATTACAGATATTAACTGTATTTAAAAAATGTCCATGGAGTCGAAAGGAAAATACCATGTATTGTTCTTGAAGTATATAACTTAATGTTACTTTCTCAAATGCAAGGCCACATTTGCCTTCAACTCTTTGAAGCATGGTGGGTTATTTCCTAAACCACTCTGAAAGATGCAGCATTCTTGCTGAATAGTGCTTATTATAAAAACCATACAATAGCAAAAACACACAGATTCATTTTTAGGAATTGAAACAAATTAATAGCACCATTTTTCAGCTTCCTAAAGTGCTTAATCAATCCTTACACTCACACGTGTTCAACACTGCATCCTAATGTCTTCTGTGCCTCAAAAGAGTTAAGTAAAATGCAAATGGCATCACTTTCAAAAAAAAAATTGTTACAAATGAAGAAAACTAAAACATTTGAAAAATTTATATATAATATTATGCACAATACATGTAGATAAGAAACAACTTAATTATAAAATATAGTTGCTTGAAAATAATGATTCATTACGTTCCTGAAAATGCACTTTGAAAATTAATGAATATATGGATATATTTCTTAAAAATGCATTTTTTGAAAAATATATAAGATTAATTATATATTTATTATTTAATTTTTTTAATTATATATTTAAGATTATATAAGATTAGGATTAATAGAATATCCTAAATCCAAACAAATAAAACTGAAATAACAATTTCTTTATATGTTATTGAAAGACAAACTACTGAATAAATATTCTCTGAATTTTGCTCACAAATACTATGAAGCATAAGGTTGTAGGAAAGTCTCAAAACAATCAATTTACTAGTTATATTTCATTAATTAAAAACTAGGTTTCTACTAAGCATGCACATTTCAAGCTGTTCGGTTGAACAACCTGGAATGCCAAACAATGTCAATAGCCAACAGAGAAAATATGCTCCTTTAGTTTTTAAAAATTGTTTGGTTCAACTGATAATCTTATTTTAATGAAAAAAATTATATAACATGATAAAAGGATTTTCTGTTTTATAATATTTTACAAAAAAGCACTTTTTACATTAAAAATATTGAAAGTATTTTTATCCTGAATAATGCTGATTATATTGGCCAGTTTTTCAATATAAGAAGGTCAAATTCCATATACAATTTGTTTCCTAAAAGATATAAAGATATTAGATTTAAGAGCTATAATTGCTAAGTGAAGAGTTTAATTATGCAGTAATAGATGTAGATAGTAAATGGGCAAGACCACTCAAGTATCAAGATAATTTTGCTAAGCCTCAAAGTTCATGAAAAAAGTTGATCCCTAAAGCTATAAATGTTCAATAACAATTTTTTTTAAACCTCAATGATAAGAATATCTTAGACAATCAAAAATATTTTTCTTTATTTTTTATGGCAAGGGATTATTATGCACAAGATTAATTATTTAATAATAAGAATTTTAACTTACTTGCTTAGATGTGGAGGAAATCATCAAATATCCCAGAAATCCAAGGCTAAGAGTTGCTCTTGGGATCATCGAGCTTGGTGTGGTATCATGTGAGCACTGTAATGAGTAGAAGAATTTTCACTACAGAATTTAACTATCAAGGATGGAGCATTCAATATTTGAAGAATTTCATCTCTTCCACTGAAAGAAAAAAGAATGAAGATGGAATAACTGATGTTTGCTTCCCAAAATAAGATCAATATAAGGTGTTTTTTTTTATCGTTTTCTGAAAAAAGTGGCTTGAAGAAGTAAATTAGAGTTGGTCTCAAACTAAATATCTTTCATGAATAAATTTATTTTTCTTTTTAGGATAACTTCATCCATGCCTTCTTCATAACAGCATTTGTTCAGTTTTTATCAGCAAATTTCAAACAGCACACATTTTATAGATCTGATACTTTGTAGGTATTAATTAATAAGCTATGAATTCTCCTCTTTCAAAATCTCCTAGTGTAATTTTTAATTTTTTCAATGTTTATAACATAATAACATTGCAGAGTAATGCATGTTACACTCACATATTTTAGAATTCTGTTATTACCTTCTTAATGTAGCTAACTAGCTGAACATATGGAAGAGGTAAAATAGAAACATTGTACGAGCTACAAAAAACTTTAATGCTCTAAATCCTCACTGGCTGTGTAACGCTAATCTCTGAGAGAATATTTAATTCTTTCATTGTATTAAATGGTCAGAAAAATGAAAAATTTACAACTGTTCTGTATTAATTAATACACAACGATCTCAAACAGAACACTGCATTTTTTTAACACTGAACTTATAATTTTCTCTAATAACTTGCCGAAATATTTTCGAGACATGAAAAACAAACTGGAATGATATCTTTAAATCTTCTGCAGGAAAATAGGACAAAAACTTCATATCGTAATGGATTGAAGAGATGGAAGAATAACACATTAAAAATACTTATAAATGGCATCTAAAAAAAAAAGGAACTTCCAGTATAAAAAATGAAGCTACAAAAAAAATAAATAAAAGTGTACCTTTAAAATAAGATAATCTTGTATGAATTTTCAGAAAAAGTAAATATTTACAATGGCTAGATATATTTTTTTAAAATATATATATTTCTTTTTCAAAGTGTATTCTTAAAAAATAATAACTTTCTGGGTTCTATTTTTTATATAACTGACACTTTCCCTAGCTCTGTAAGAAGATATTCCTAAGTAGAAATATTATTTTGTCTTCATTTTGAAAACATTAAAAACAAAACATTATTTGAAACTTCAAAACCTACCTTTCTTAAATACAGATAATTCCTGATTAAAATCCAAAATATAATTTAAACAGTTAAAAAAACAGTCAAACTTCATTATAACAAAAATTCGAGGAGTGTTCGGAAAGGTGGATCCATTAGTTCTCTATAACCGAGGATCCACTATATCCAAATGTTCATATATGGGCTACACTAATGAATCCTTAAATGCATTTCTCTACTGAACGAATTAATTGCACTAAATTACAATTAGTAATAGACAATAATAAGTTTTAAAAAAATTATTAAAAATTAAACAGTTAATTCATTGTACTAAAATTTACTTCTCTAAAGTATGAGAAAAATGTAGTGACTTTTCGTTTTAGAGCTGAAACGAAGATTGAAAATGGAAATTTTGGTTCATTCTATCCGAATTCCTTCCCTTAGATCTTCATAATAATTTTTAAACACAATATTGACACAGGAGTTCGGATGGACCTTTTGAAAAGTTCGTTAAAACCGACGGATTGTTATATATGCCCGGTTCGTAATACTGGGGTTAGACTGTAACTCCATCTTCCTACATTCACGTGTGTATCGGAAAATGTAAACATATATTTTAACTTGATCATCTAATTTGAAACATTTCTTAAAAGAGTAAAAGAAAGAAAGTCATTAAATAAAAAAGTAGCAATTTACCTATTTAATTATCTATAAAAGAATACATTGCCGTGCAATTTTCTTACTCTAAAATTTATTTAAAACTCGCTCCATCTACGACATTGTGATGATGATGATGATGATGATGAAGTTGTTTGAGATGTATGCTCGCTCCTTGGCTGCTTTATCTCAAATTATCCTTAGATCAAATTCTGAGATCGCGAAACAAAGAAAAATTGAAAAAGTCAATGAAAGTAAAAAAAAAAGTAGAAAAGAATTAAAGATAATCATGAATATGACGCAAAAATTTAAGAATGGCGAAAACCTGCTTTTTGGAATGTAAAGAGAAATCAAAAATCCATGAGAAAGAAAGGGGGAGACAACCCATCTCCGCATGAAAAAAGTTTCTTTGAAGTTCAACGGCCTTATTCACCATCCATGGTTAAACCATGATCAGCGGTTAAACGATGGTCAATAGCCGTTTTGGTATTCTGACCGCCAAACCAGCGGTTACATTTCACCCTTTTGACGGGGACTTTTGACTGGGTCAAATCGGATGATCAAAAATGTGAACGGCTGTTTCCGCATGCGCAGTTCGCTCATAGATGGAAATGTGCACCGGTTCACAGAGAAGGCCGGTTGTTATGAAATGAAAATGGAGAGCTTGCAGCAACTGGACGCGTTACAATTGCTCATTAGGAGAAATCGTGTTATTTATAACGATAGGTTGTCCGATTTAGACATCCTAGATTCTAATGATTTTAAATCAAAATATAGACTCTCCCGTAGCTCTGCGGAGCATCTTTTATCGTTGATGGGGGATAAACTAAGTTCCAATACGTTAAGGAATAGTGCTTTGACTCCTGAGGAGAAACTGTGCATTGCGTTACGCTTTTTTGCATCAGGGAGTCATCAGCAAATAATTGGCGACGTGAATTTAATCAGCCAAGCATCATGTTGCCGGGCGATCAATGATGTGGCCCAGTGTATTGCGGAATTGCGACCAAGATTTATATATCTTCCAGAAAATGAATCTGAACGACTTGAGGTAAGCTCTTCATTTTATTTATCTTTGTGAACCTATTGCAGTATCAAATCTCGTTAATATGTCCCTTACAAGTCAATAATGCTTTTTGAATAGTAATTTCCAGAATTTGAACTAAAATCTGATACATGGAAACTAGACAGTTCTTTGAAAATATAAATTATGATTATGGTAATACTTTAAACATATTATTAATTTAGAGAAGATTTGAATTTTAATATCTGTATATAGTCATTCGTCAAATGATTGTTTGGTACTTGCGTATTAACGCCACCACAGCTGAAGTTGCGCTAATGCGCCAAGCAATCTTGTTGTTTGCACACAGCAATCTTGTTATTTGCACGCGCACGCAATTATCTTTTGGATGCCTTGTTGTTTGCTGATGTAGATTGGTGGCACTTAAAAACCACCAAATCTGTAGCTGCTGTGGCGTTAATACGTAAGTACCGATTGTTTTTCTTTCAAAATAAACTGATCCATATTGAATTAATACTGACAATGCAAGTTAATCTGTTTTGTATCTGGTTAATCTAGTCATTCATCATAAAGGTAATGAATGAATTGTTATCATTACTTTTAAATCAATTATCCTATTGGTAATAAATACCGGTAAACCTGGAGTTTACGGTGCCGGCCTGTTTCTCGCCAATTCTTCTTGGCGTAATTTCATGTGCCGTCGTCAAATATTGTTTTGGATGCGCAGTGCGCTTTTCATTGCTCTGCTGCGCATGCTTCATTTGAAAATAAGAGATTGAGCACGCAATGCCTTCGGCATTTCAAGCGTGTTCCGGGCAATTTTTTTTAACTTATAAAAACATCAGCGGCTTCGCTTTCAGCATAGCGGGCCACTAGTAGCTTCGCTTCTTCATTGAATGTTAGACATCTTGCGCATTAAAAACATCATTACGCAACCAAAACAATTGTTCTCTCATCTCCGTTGTTGGCGATCCTAAGAGCAACGAAGTAAGTGGGCACCGTAAACTCCAGGTGAACCCACTTGAAAAATAAATTTTATTCAATATCCTGGTATTGCTTCATTACAATTTTTTTGCAGGTCAGTCGCAAATTTTATGGAATATCTGGATTCCCTTGTGTATTTGGAGCCCTGGACTGCACGCATATCCCAATAGTCAGTCCTGGTGGCAGTAATGCAGAATTGTTTAGGAATCGGAAAGGTTTTTTTTCCTTGAACGTTCAGACACTCAGTGATCCTGATTTGTATATCAGAAACATAGTAGCTCGCTGGCCTGGAAGTGTTCATGATAGCACCATTTTCGAGCATTCATCATTGAGAGCTAAATTTGAAGCTGGAGTCATTCCACCAAAATATCATATTATAGGGGATAATGGCTATGGATGCTCAACATACCTACTCACACCGTTTCTAAATCCAAGAACCCAGTCAGAAAGAAGGTATTTGAGTATTTTTTTTAATCTTTTCTTTTCATTTATTATTAGTTTTCAGGTACCAAATCAATATCTGAAAGCTGAATTCTAATCTCCACGATTCACCTTGAAAAATATTCTGATTATTTTACAAATAAGATTTAGCAATATATGTCGTTATCCATTGTAGTAATTTAAATTTTATCAGTATTCTTTTGTTACAAAGTAACTTATAAGTATTCCTGGTACTTTTTCATTAGCCAGGCGCAAGCAAAAAATCGCCAAATAATGTGGAATTCCTCCAAATTTTTTACAACCATAGAGGAATGTTCGTTTTGGCGCTTGGCGACTTGGCTCGCGTTTGGTTCACAATTGGCGACATTTGCGCCTGGCTAACAGGAAAGTACCGTATTCCTACATAGTAATAATACATTCCTTTGATTTCATGCAAGTGTTTTAATTTTCTTTCTTTCATTTTTCCCTCTTTGCATTTTTAATTCTTATATATTTCAAATTCAATTATTTTGCTCTTTCTGAATTTTTTTATTATACTATGAGGCTGTTAGTTTTTTTGTACGTTTGAATTTATCTTATATTTTACATATTTTATTATAGATACAATTTTTCCCATATAAGAACGAGAAATGTTGTGGAGAGGCAATATGGTTTATGGAAAGAGCGTTTTTCCTGTTTGTCGACAAAACTGAGATGTAGTTTAGATAATGCAATGACAATTATAGTTGCAACAGCAGTTATTCATAACATTGCCCGTTCTCTTGGTGATTTTGAAGAGAATGAATTTTTTCAGCCAGATGGTTCATCATTAGAAATTTATTTTTCTGAAGATCAAGTTGGAGGAATAGCTAAACGTGAATTTTTGGTGCAGGAATTTTTTAGTTAGTGATTAGCAGTTATAATTAATGTATATTTTCCATTCATCTGCTATTTTATCTTTTTTATGTATAAAATAAACTGCTTACATTCATTGTAAATTTCGCACGAAATCTGAATTTGCTGTTTTACATTACTATCTTCATATATTTATATTTTTTATCATTTAAAATTACAGTTCTTTTAAAAATAATATTGCCTTGAATTTCAAACATAAGTTTAATTATATTAGGGGGCTCTGCCCCCTGCTCGCCAACCCCCAGGAGGATTGCGCTGCAATCCTCCGGGGTTCGCTCACTACAATGAAGACACTGGGTGTCCTAGCACAGTTGTTATAAAATCTTTATATACATATAACACCCCCTGCTCTCTCCGCTCACCAACACCCAAGAATCACTTGATTCTTTCGGGATCGCTATGTGAAAACAGCTCGCTTGCCGTACAGTTATCTGTTTCTGCTAGTATTGGGAAATTATAAGTACATTAATTACTAAAATTAAATTATTTGAAATTGCATGAACTCCTAAAATTAATTTTTCACCAGTTTCTACAATTAAAATCTTCTGGTAGCACAGATATATATGTAAATGTTAGAAAGAAATTTAAAAGGTAATATTTATAATTCAAAGATGATTAAAAATCAAAATTATTTTCATCAAACAGAAATCAGTCATTTAAAACTTCTTGGCATACACTTTTGACTATTTATTCAATAGTTTATTTCAACATAACTTCATTCCACAAAAATTTTAAGTTTAAAACTCATAAGATAGCCTTTTCCAAATCTTCAAAATAAATTTTTTAAAATTGCTTTTTCCACCAAAATTTCAAATATGCCCTCTATACAATGAAATGTAATTCAGAAAAGCTTTCCCACATGTATGCATGCTTATTCCAATAATTATTGAGTCAAGAAAGATGGTGTTTTTCTCAGTGTAGTCATTTATGTTTTAATTCTCAGAAAATTCTTGATCGTCTCTTGTCGCAGAAAGATATAACCCTTCTTGCAACATTTTAGTTTAAAAAGGACATTTTAAAGAAAATAGTGGCTTCAACATATTCATATTAACTATTCAAAATTAAAACCCATAATAATTATTTACCCTTAGCATTTTATTATTGAATAGCTACCCTTTTTCAAAATTTTCAAACGTCGTTCTTTCCTTCAAAATCTTAAACATACACTTTTTCAGGGTTCTTACTGATTTTTTAAATTAAAAATCAAGGAGTCAATATTTGAGCATGAAAAAAGGTCCCCTTTTTAAAGTACACAAAAAAATATATTAAGAGTATTTAAAATATTGCTAATAACTCAAATAAATGGGGTAATATTTATTTCTTTTATAAGGTTTTACTAAACTGTTTTATCCAAGAATGCCATGTTAAATATATTTATATGAAAGTAGAGTGGTGCCGCTTAGACACCTTATGTAGTGCACAGTGATCCAGCATTTAAAATATAGAGGTGCAAAGAGAGACATGGATTTAGATGTTAGAAACTTTTTTTTTTTTTTGGCATTTTCATTACTTATAAAATAGTATATAAAGAAAATAAAATTAACAAAATTTCTTGATTATTAAAACTAATTTAGCTGAGATAGATTAATAGTATCTATTTTCCTTCAACTCCACCATCACTATGTCCTCTACAACAAACCATACGTTACAATTTAAAGAAATACAGTTAATTTTTCGAAATAATCCAAGAGAAATAACATTCTCCATTTGCACCATTCTTTTGTTTTGGTTATTACTGATTGGCACTTAAAACCAATTATTAAATTTTGGATACTGCTAGCAGATGAACATCAAATCATGGAAAGAGCAACGCAAAATACTGGGTAACTGATATGGCAGCGATTTAGAATCCCTTTCATCGGTGAAATGTAGTACACATTTTGTAAAAGAATTGTTAAAAATTGAAAATCGAGGAGTTTATAAGGAGTAAAACCCAAATTCAAGGAGTTTCCATAGTGCTTGAAAATGAAAATCATTTTTAAGGAGTTTTCAAGGAGTGTACGAACCCTGTTTTTTAAACAAAATGTTGCCTCTGCACATGTAAACACACTCTCTCCAATTATTAAGTGAGGGAAAGTATACTATTTTTCTCTGGATAGATGGAACATATGAACTGTCGAGAGATGAATAAACCAATTTTTCAGAAACTTTTAGCTGAAAAGGACATTCAATATTAAGCACACATTCATTCGTCTAATCCATACTGTATGACTCAAACTTATTGAATTCAAATGAACTAAACTAAAAAAAAAAAAAATTTGCTGTTTCCAACTTCAAACCAATTCAAGAATCTCGGTGTCAGGGTTGAGATTGATGAACAAACTGATCGTTGCCAATGGGAATGGAACTATCTCGCTCGATAGTTAAAATTTCCCATATGATTTTTTTTTAAACTTTATCCAGTTTACTTTATAATGTGTTGTCCTCATTATAAAGCAAAATATTAAATATTTTTATTAGCTTACATTCTATGATGTCTATAATTACTATTGGGTCAACCTGGAGTTGAGGGTGCGTACTCACTTCTTTCCCCTTAAGCTCGCCAAGACAGAGTGTGCCAGAACATTTGTTTTGGGTGAGAGTTTAAAATTTTTTCAGCGTCGTTTGCGCATGCACAGACAGTGATTTGTTTACCGATCTTGAGCCAAAGAAAATTGGTGAGAAAATAATATGCACCGTAAACTCCAGGTTTACCTACTATTGAATTTTTAAAGATACTGTGGTATTCTTGTTAAGAAATATGTCTCCAATGATTAAATTATATTTTTACATTTTAAGATAATGTAGAAATATTGTACAGAAACAAAAATAAACGTACTAAAATAATATATACCTATAATTGTTTTACTTAAGTTTGATATCAAAAATATAAGTATGGTATCTTTTAATGGTGTTGGTATTATATCATTGTTATTGGGAACAATAATACTTCTTTCACTGTTATTTTTTAATTATGCTCTTAAATTTGTTTTTCATTTCTCCATTTGAAAAAAGGCAGAAATTTGGAGCATATGAGAAGCAGCCTCTACATTCGAAAAATCAGCGTCTGTCTGGTGATGATTGTATAGGACAGATTTTTATGTTGTAAAAACTTTCCTATATGATTCATTTCCATGACTTACATACCATGTTACAGACTAATTAAAACAGTAAGTATTTTTAATTGAATTTGATTTTTATGTCATTGCTTATTTCAGGGTTCCAGTGTAGTTCATTTTCAGTTGTTTAATGTGTTTATAATCTATTTAAAGTATGAATGTGCACTTGGTAAATAAACAAAGATACAAATAGAAAAAAAAAATTATATTACAAATCTGAATCAAAACTGCCCTTATAAGTGCCCTTAATGGCACTTTCCTTCAAAACATTCAATAGATTCAATTTTTCAGCCATGATTTTCATTTTTAAATCGTGTTGTTCTTGTTTGATTTTCATATTCATTACGTGTTCCTCCCGACGTATGGCCATTGACAGCTCATGTTCTTCCCTTTTTTGTTCCATTTCCATATTGTTTTTTAGTTTTAACTGATCTGCTGAAACCTTTCTTTCTTCGGCAATGGCCATTGCCGCCAATGTTGTACATGGAGTTCGTCTCTTCCTTTTTATTTTCCATCTGGAAATCGGTGTTTTCTTGCCCGCTTGCGTTTCACTTGAAAAATCGGCATCTGAGGGGCCTGGTTGTTCAGTTGCCTGAAATTTGTAAGAAATATTAATTTGTTAATGCAATTTTGTATATAAGAAATTCTTCATTAAAGAATTTTTTTTAAAAAAAGTTTTTTATTTAAAAAATAAGACTTGAGTAATTCAAATTAAATAATGATAACTAAAACATATATTAAATATTAACTTAGCTGCATCGACAGTGACATAATCTTTACCATGCCACATTTGTCATTAAATGCAATTGTTTGGAATGCTTGATTTTAGGTAAATCATGTCATCATAATTTATGTTTCTCAAACTTCTGAAAAAGTGCAAAGAGAAGGTCTTTATAAAGATTTTTTACATTGAAATATTAGTATGATGTTATTGCTTTCTCGTAGTTCATATAAACACGTTAAAGCTGTTACATATAATTCTTCGTTACATATTCAGTTTATCCAAGAAATATGCGTTTCATTACCAAGGACATAAAGCATTTAATAGATACTTATTCAATTTAGAGAAATATATATAACCGACTTTTGATAATAAAAAAAATTACATAGTACACAAATTATTTCAAGGAACACAGGGATAACCTTTTGCAATTATTATTTGTTCGGATAAACAAGGAAATCGAAAAATTCAGTCTAATTTATATTATTTTTGTAAAGGCCATATTTTTTGAAAGTCTTAATTATCAGGCATTCTATTAAAAATACTGAAACTAATTTAATAATCTTCTCATAATAAATAATGAGTTAAGTGATACATGTTGATTACTTACATCTTCTGGGGGGTTAATTGACTCCTCTGCCTCAGAGTGGGTCTCCATCACATCTGAAAATTAAAGAATGTAAAATAAATAATGTTTTGGATGGGGGAAAATTACAGTAAGGTAGATGCTTCACTTTTGGCCAGATTGGATCTGTTTATAAACCAGTAATTTCAAATTAGGGTGACCTGGGGTATTTCCTGAGCAAAAAATGCTAACATCCATTTTGTGAGAAAACTGTTCAAGGTTGAATTTTAATTTTTGGTGAAAGTTTGATGACTTCTGAGATGAGTCCTAATGCAGCCTTCTTTTCTTTGAAAACTAAAATAGAATTTAAAACATTTTAAATTTTCAGTGATCAGGAATTACCCCTGCATCAGGGTAATTCCTGATCGCCTAGTTTTTCTTAGTGAAGAGGTATTTTAATAATGGTTATACAACAGTAATTAACAAATAATACATTAGATCAAATAAATAAAACAATATAACATATTTAAGCAGCTGATAAGATGATTTATTTGAAAAAAAGCAACAAAAGCATTAATTTATATGCACTGTTTATTGCTGCATAATCAACAGTGAATGGGTCAGTTCCATTAAGGATATAGGAAAATAAAAAATATATTTTACGTTTATTTTTTCAATTGTCACGTTTGGCATCTTTTGAAAATAATGGGCTTTTTTGCAGTAGATTATGCCTATGCATAAATGAAATCATCCAATCTTCCCCTCGCATATCATCTTTGAAGCATCAATATTTTTGTAAGTGCACAGCTAATTCATATTTGTATCTTCTTTATTTTTAATTACAAAATCAGAAACAGTTATTTTAATTTATTTCTATTCCCCATCTTGCCACACTCTAGGCAAGCAACCAACTCAGTCTCATGTTCTGCAGGAATATAGGAAACAGCTCCCATATGTTTTACTACTGTGATGGATTCTGTAACTTCATTAAGTGAGAGTGTAAAGTTGAGAACGGAATTTAAACAACTACAGCAGCAGCTCTCACACTGAAATTTTCATTTTCAATCTTTGAAACAGCTTCATTAATTTTGACTTCTAGAAACCTAATATCATTTTTAAGTTTATATTTTCTCACCATATTATCAGGCTAATTTAATAAGCTTTAAAATTATCACTTAAAAAATTTTGCAAACACAGAATCAATAGGGTGACCAGAGGTAATTATAGGTCATGCTCTTTCTGGGGTAATTATGGGTCACCTAGTTTTTTTATCCCTATGGTATCTACTAGACAAATTCTAATGGTGGATAGGCTCTCTCATTAGTCTACTTTATTATGTATACTATATTTTTATTTTAACTTAGCTGCATAGTACGAGCTGAGCTGGATTTAAAGGTACTGGAATTTTTCCTGTTGATCGCTCCAAATACCCAGTGGAAAGATTGTGCAGCAGGATGCTTACTTCATATAATACACAAAACTCATCAACAAAAAGAGATAGGTCTATAGCCACATTCTAATCAATGACGTAGAAATATGCAAATTCTAGATTCGGTCAAAGATGGTGCACCAACATTTGAGGATATATGAAGCAGGTGGGGCTAGACTTAAGTTTAATGTGCGTTCGCCAAAGTTGATTTTTTTTCTGGCGATTTCTCGCCAAATGTGGTGCACGTCAGTTATTTTATTGCAATCCTTTAATGAAAATATGGCGGACTTTTGGCGAGTATTTCATAGTTGGCGTGATTTTTGCCAACCTGGCGGGAAACCGCACATCAAACTTAAGTCTTACCGCAGGTGGTTGTGACAGACACCATCTGCACAGAAATCCAAAACAAGAAGAAAAATTAACACTAACTCGGCTGTTATTACCAGTAAGGATATTCTGGATCTAGTAGCAGAAGAAACAAGTGTTTTAGATAATCCCAAACAGGTGTATGATACTGATGAAACTTCATTTTTTTTTTAATTTCATAAAGGCACGCTTTAAATATTTATATATAACTTCACCACCTCCCCCATTAAAAAAATTATGCAAGTATATCCAACATTTCCTACCTACCAACCAAATTAAATGTTTATTTTCTGCATTCCTGTCTCTTAAACTGAAACTTTCAGCTAAAATCAACCTATGTATATTTTATTTTAAGTTTTTACAAATTCAACAAAAAATGATATATAATTATGAAAATGTAATAAAATACATACTGCATAAAAATGCCTGTTATATAGTATATTAATGTGGCCAAAACTGGTACAAATTGGGATAAATTATTTAAAAATTCATAACTCAAAATATAAATTTTTCAGAGAAAGATTTCATAATTAACAGAAAGGCAATAAAATTAACTAAAAAATAGTTTAAAAGCTTTAGCCAGTCATCCGCAGTGAAAATTCCAATTCAAATTTTCTGGTCAAAACTGGAGCATCTACCTTAAAACCAAAAAATAGCTATACACACCTGAAAAGGAATTATCTGCAGACAACTGAGGCGGTGGAGTTTCCGTCATTACGTGGTACAAATGATCATCGTCATATACATTTGACAGGGGTGTTTTCATCACTCCCATTGCGATCAACCTTTCTTCAGTTGGTCCTAAATGACTGGTAGAGGGACCGCCACCAGTTTTATATATGTCTATTCTTTTTTCGGCCTTTTTCTTCATTGCCCTTCTTTTTAAATTTTGATAGAAACCTTGTAGTTGAATCATTGTACGTTTGTTCACACCTGGAGTAGAATTAAACCTTTTGGTTATTTCAATCCAGGCTGAGGTTTTTTCACAATTGGCATTGGCCTTTGTACATTTGTTCTCAACAGCCGTTTTATATTTTTCTATCTCTCCCAACAACACTTCCTTTTCAAACACCGTAAAATTCTTTCTCGCTTCCGTTTTCAACATTGTCAATTTTTTTTGCACTGCCGAATAAAACCTGATGCAATTTTGTCTGACTACAGAGCGATTAGGCGCCAAACGTCAGCTGTTAATCATGTGATATATTTGGACCAATGGAAATTCACCTCGGAGACGAAAATGCAGGAAAAGCTGGCATGAACGCTGGTCGCGCAACCAACGTTTGAGAATACCGATGACTGGCTGTTAATTTTTAACCCGCAGTCATTGGTTACGTGAACGGCTGTTTAACTGCCGGTTTGGTGAATAAGGCCGCAAAACGTTTACACTGAAAAAGTAAGTGTTCCAGGGTTTCCTCAACTTTGCATAAACTGCAAAAAGATGTAGATGTAAGTCGGAATTTGAAAAGTTTAGCACTGGTTGGATACGTTTTAGTGCGGAAACGAGAAATTAGGACATCATTCTTGCGACTGGAAGGAAAAATTTGGAGTTGAGATCGGTTATCGCTTAAAAAATAAAATTCGTGATAGTATTTTGAATTTTTCCATTCATTTTTGGCTTCTTCTTGAATATAATTTTTCATAGAAAGTAGTAAATCTTCATGTGGTATCCATTGAGAGATCAGGGAGCTTGGTGCTTTACGAGCCAAGGAATCCACGTATTCGTTTTCAGTAATGCCTGCATGTCCAGGGGTCCAAACAAACTCGATGGATTGAATGTTTCCAATAATTTTGTAAATTTCATGGCCGAGGAATTTGATAACACTTTTGGAATGAATATTCGAACACTGTAGTGCTTTTAATACTGAAAGGCTATCACTTAGTAAAACGTAATGTTGATTATCGTTGATGAGATTATTGATAGCGATAAGTATTGCAAGGGCTTCACTAGTGAAAATGCTATTATATTTGGAAACGGAACCAGCCTTAGTCACTCCAGTTGTAAAATTTTTGGACGCTATGGAACAATTTACGTTAGGTTTTGAAGCATCTGTTGCGATTATAATTTTGTATTTCCAGTATAAATTTTTATATTCGTTAAAAAGGGTTTGTTCGATAGAATTTGAGTAGATCTTTGTTTGGAAAGGAAGAGTGTCCAAATAAAAACGAATTTTTTCCTGTTTTTGAAGAGGGGGATGAGGAGGAATTAAAAAATTTATGTCCATTCCCAGCTTATAAATTTGCTCCGAAAGTCGGATTGAGAGAGGAACTGGTTTTCTCAATCTTAATCGACGTGTTAAAGGACGAAGGTAATGAAACAGAGGAGAAATCTTGCCTAAAGATAAATTTTTTAAGAAGAAACGTTCGGCCAACATTCGTATACGTAACGATAAGGAAATTTGACCAGCTTCCTTCAAAAGGATCGGCATGGGCGTCCACCTGGGAAGTCCGGTGGCAAAACGCAAAGCAGTACGGTATAATATTTCAATAGTAAGGATTTCGCTTTTGCTAGACGTAATGAAAACATGGCATCCATATTCTAATTTGCTACGGATAGTTGCATTAACTATTTGTAATAAGTGAGAAGTTCTTGCTCCCCAAGAATTGGCTGCGATAGCTTTGAGTGCATTAAGTCGTTTAATAGTAGCCTTTTTAAGATGTAAGAAATGTTGTTTGAAACTAAGATTGGCAGAAAAAACCAGGCCTAGAATTTTGATATTAGAAGTCCAAGGAATATTTTGATCATATAACTTTAAATGGGAAGAAGGCATTTGTTTAAAATTGGAAAAATTAATGGCTTCGCACTTTTCAGTTTGGATATTGAGTTTCCATGTATCACACCATTGACTAATCTTGTTTAGAGAGAATTGCATATATTTGAGTGCAGAAGAGAGGTTTGAATCACTGCAGCATAATAAAATATCGTCAGCATAAATGAAACATTCCGTTTTGTGATGTATTGCTTCGAAAATATCCATCATGTAAGTGGTGAATAAAAAACCGCTTAAAACACTGCCTTGAGGAATACCGCGAAAAGAAGACCTCATAGTAGAAGCAGAGTTTCTCCAAAAAACGTAAAATTTCCTGTGTTGAATAAAATTATGAAGCCATTTTGCAGCATTTCCTTTTATCCCAAGTTGAAGTATTTTATACATCAATCCATCTCTCCAAACAGAGTCATAAGCGGAAGCTATATCGAGTTTGATAAGAATGAAATATTTTTTATCGTTTTTCGCCTGGATGATTTTATGATGGACGAGGGAATGTATGTAATTACAGTCTTTTTGTGGTAAAAAACCAGCATGATGAGGATGAAATTTTCTGTGTATTCCCGTATTGATGAATCTATTTAGAATTAATCTTTCAAAAATTTTGCAAACCACTGAAGTTAAAGAGATGGGTCTGTACGATTGGATATTCTTGCTATCCCTGCCTGGTTTCAGTATAGGTAAAATTTTTGCTATTTGCCATTCAGATGGAATTTCACCAGTTGACCAAATTTCATTGTAGATTGAAAGTAGAGTTGATTTGAAGCTAGTAGGAAGATTTTTAATAAAGTTTGCTGTGATACCATCACGTCCAGGAAAAGTGTTAGGAGTTTTCTGAAGAACATAATCAAATTCATCGACAGAAAAGGAATTATTGTAGTAGTTATCTTCATTACTAGAAAGATCAAAAGGAATAAATTCCTCGATGGGATTTTGTTCATAGTGACTCGCAAAAAGATTGGCTTGTGTGTTTGGATCCGAAATCAAAGCATTGGAAATTTTTATGAAATTAGCATTTTCAATTGGATGATGATTTCTGTTATAAATCGCTCTAATAATTTTATAAATTTTTCCTGAATAACCAGCATTTTCGCAAGTATTATTCCAATACTGCCTTTGTCGTTTAGAAATTAAGTTATTTAGTCGTGCAGAAAGTTTTTTATATTGTATCCAAAAGGGCTGAGATAAGTAAGTTCTGGCGAGGCGAAGATATTTCCTTTTTTGCCCGAGAAGAAAACTGC
Organism: Araneus ventricosus; assembly: GCA_013235015.1. Classification (NCBI taxonomy): domain Eukaryota; kingdom Metazoa; phylum Arthropoda; class Arachnida; order Araneae; family Araneidae; genus Araneus; species Araneus ventricosus. The sequence goes on from BGPR01014708.1 coordinate 27,805, forward strand.
ATTGGGAGTTCCACCAAGGAGCATTTGCTTGTGAATGAACTTTATAACTTGAGGAAAAAGAGAAAATGGTATTTTTACAGAAAGATTCAAAATCGTTATAGCTTTGAAATTCATGTTCAGAGATTTTATGCTGATGTAAATGATTTTGAATTTCGACCCAATTAGTTTTTTTCTTTACAATGAAAGAGGATTTTTTGGTATTAAAGAAAATTTGAATTGGTAAATGATCGCTGCCATATGGATCCGAAAGAACTGAAAAAGTAATATAAGGGTAAATATCAGAGCTTACTATACTTAAGTCTAATAAGGAGGATGAAGAAGAAGTCAAATGCGTGGGAATACATGTATTAATTAAATTTAGATTATTTTCAAGAATCCAGTTGAGAAAAACTTCAGAACTTTGACTGGTGTGAGATGCACCAAGCGCCGGATGTTTTATGTTAAAATCTCCAACAATGATATACGGAGAAGAAATTTGATTTATCAAACAATTTAACCAGTCTGTTGTAAAACAACCAGTAGGCGAGTAAATATTAATAATCGTAAAAGAAAGTTGTTGAATTTTAATATATACAGCTTGAACTTCAATATTTGAATTCGGCATCTGCAGTTGTATGCATTTGCTGGAGAATTTTGAGTTGACACCAATTAAGAGGCCACCTCTGCCGCTATTTGAAGATCTGTCCTGACGGTAAATAACTTTGTTGGGGATGTAAAAATTATCGGAGGGTTTGAGGAAAGTTCCTTGGAGGGCGAAAAAATCAAATTTTGGGAAAAGTGTCCGGCACCATTGTCTTTTATTCCGAATGCTTCTAGCATTCCATTGAAAAATTGAAAAACTAATATTGTTGAACTTGACAAAAAAAAACAGCAAAAACAAGATGCTGAACACGGAAAGGAAAAAACCAGGGATTAAGTCTGCATTTGATGCTCCATAGAGGAGACAGTCTTTGAGGAGCAAGGGCTAGTAGAATGTTCAACTGAAAACACTGGAGGAATTGTAACAGTAGAAGAACTAAGTTCGAATTGTTTATCGGTTCCAAGATTTGGAACTTCATACTTGGTTTTTTTGGATTTTGAAGGTCTTTTGACTTCATTTCCATTTTGTTTCAAAGTTTCTTCAGTGATATTTTTAAGTGCTAGAGTGATGCATGAGATATTTTTCATGATATGTTCGTTGTATTTGTCCATAGTTTGTTGGAATAATAATGCTTGTGAATTTATCATTTCCATGAACATACTCTTTTGTTCAAGCATTTGTTGATTCAGAATTTGCGTCAATTCTTCTTTGGTCACATAGTGAGTTTTATCTTGGGCAAGATCATTTTGAGATGTTAAAACAACAGATGAATAGGATTTTTTATCAATCTGAAATTTTCGTCGAGCATCGATAAAGGACAGACGGTTTAAACATTTAAATTTTAAGAATTTCCTTTCTTCTCTTTTAGGACACTTGAGGTCGGTAGCTTTATGGGGACCTTTGCATAAAATACAGTTCATTGTGGGAGAAGTGCAGGATTGGATATTATGTTGTTCTCCACAAATTTCGCATATGGATTCATTTTTACATTTTGATGTAGGATGAGAAAAAGAGAAACACTTGCGACATTGTCGAGGTTTATCTATGAATAAGGATATTTCCTGTCGTGTGAGCCACAATTTAATGTGCTGTGGTAGATTAGTGCCGTAAGTTGTCACCAAAACATTTTCAGTAGCGATATTTCTTGATTTATCAGATAAAAAACGCCGAGCTTCATGTATTTTAATAGTATTTTCAGCTTCAAGTTCGTCTGTAAGTTCTTGTAACGAGGTTTCAAGAGGAACGTTACGTAATAAAAAACTACTAGTAATTTGCTCGGATATCACTGAACAGACGGTTGGGATGCCCATAATGGCCTTTATGTTCGAAATTTCTATCGCCGTTTCGAGGTGCTCAGTAGAAATTAATAGCCGATTCTGCCTCGTAAACTGAATATGGTCAATAAGTTTAACATTTCTCAATTTTACAGTGAGATTATCCTTTAGTTGTTTAGGATATAATTGTGGAAGGTTGCCCGAAGCAGCTTGAAAGAAAATGTTAAATTTGTGTGCACCATTTTGGGCTGCACAAATGATTTGATCATGAAGGGCTAACTTTGAGCGAAATAAATTCTTAGAGTGGGAAGCCCAGTCCTCCATTTCAATGTTCTGGAGAGTATGAGCAGTACTCATCTTGAGTAACACGACAGCAGGAATTCAGGATTCATAAGTATGCCAAATAATTCATAAGGCGGAAAAACATGAACTTTGAAAATCAGGCAGTTCAGAGGAATTAAAAAGGAAAACAGATTAGCTTACCTGTTTTGAAAAGGAAACGAGAGAAAAAAAGAAAAACAAGAAGAAGAGAAAAACACTGTCACCAGCAGACGACACTATTTGCGTCGCAGACGATTATTTTCTAGCTCGAATAATGTTCTAATAAATAACCGAAAAACGAAAATGAACAAACATTGTTGAAGAAGGATCTTATCAATGCATTTTCTACAAAAAATTAGTTATCAAAAAGAAGTTTTGAGGCTGGATTGAAAAAGATTCCTTCTTAACAATTCGAACGTTCTCCAGAACACGTAACCTCAAACATCTCTCTCCTACGACATTGTTTTCTTTTGTTTTTAGCATACTTTTGCCACGGTCACAGTTGTTCGTTCAAGTTTGCTGCAGCACAAAAAGGCGACTGGATTTACCTTTAATGATACAAAGGGTTGAAAAGCTTGATAAAGTTCAAATACGTCCATATAAAAAATAAAATAAACACTTAAGTGATATGAAATATCAGATTTCTTGGGAAATGCGAAGTTTCTACAGTGATATCAAATGTCAGTGCAAACCCGAGCATCAAAATATTCACATAAATACCATCTAGGGATGACGAATATTTGACGAACTGTTATTTTCTACGTAATATCAAAAAATCACAAATACCAGTGATGAATACTACTGTCGAAAAGGTGTGATTTCATCATTTGTAATTAAAAGTAAAGTGTTTTAATTTTTAATTTGATTTTTTAATAAACTTTTTAAGGTTTTAGTTTATAGTTCTACATACTGAAAATAGATGGCGCCGTGAAAAGTTGCAGTTTCCTAGAACGTGAAACCACAAATACCAACTATTTCTTCCCTCTTATTACGTTTCTCTGTGATTCACATTTTCCTCCTACAATCACTTTTTCCCCGATACTGGGAAATAGTTATATAATTAATAGTTTACCAATAGTTTCTACTGCTATTGGTCTTGTACGATTGTCTTTTGGTGAATCATCCCTCTTGTTGTGATATGCGTTTTCGAATGATTGCATCACTTTTGTAATACATGTGACTGAAGACTTATCTATCGGATCGGAGATGACGCAGAAGATGGCTTACAGAGCTAATCGGAGTAATGGGTAGATTTTAGTTGAATCTGTTGTTACTCGTGTTTTGATAATTTGAAATTATTTCTAGAAAGTTCACCAGAGCAATTAGGATTATGATAAACGTTTGTACTTCTTTCCAACAATTGTTTTCTTGTGTAGTTGGGTACTTAATTTCATTCTCTTAATATTTTTTAGATTGGACATAGGTGTAATTTGAATATAAATTCATTCTAATATGGAGATGCATGAGAATAATACTTATCCTTAATAATAATAATTTATGATATTTCTGAAAAAGATCAGATTGAAAATATATTAGAAAAAAACTATATTATGCTGAATTGTGTATAGTTTTTCCATTATCTTATTATTAGAACTAAAAATTGTTGTTTTTGTGCGTGTTTTTTTTAAATTAATAAATACATTATTGAATCTCAAATACAGGTGAACTTATTCTTTCATTTCATTTTTCCCATTTGCTTAACTTTTACTAATAAACTTTTTTAAAAACTTTTTCGTAAAAATTAGAAAGAAATCTCATTTTTTCAGTTTAAAAGTTATTAATAAATGTTATTCAAAAAGCTACCAGGGGCAACTGCACTAAACAAATATAAATTGTTAATATAAAGTTGTATCAAAATAACTGAAATAGAATTACACTTTTTCATGAATGCAATTTTTAATGGTAAATTTCTTAACTAAATTATCACTTTCATTAGTAAGGATATTAATCTTTATCCATTATAAATTTAAATTTAGGGTCAATTATTTTGCAAAAATCCTATAATAAATAATATACATATGAAAACATTTGTTGGAAAATAATCATTATATATATATTCTTCCCCTCCCCCAAGAATAGAAAAACAGACGAGTCTTCATTTAAGTGCTGAATCATTTTTAAATACAGAAGTAAATAATTTCAAGAATCATATACCATAATCCTAATTGCTTTGGCAAACTATTTAGTTAAATACTTTTCGAAGCAAACTACTTAGAAGTAATTTCAAATGGTAGTCAAAATATGACATGATGAAAAACAGATGATAGTATTTAATACTATAATATTTAATAAAATAATATAAACAAATATCCATTTATTGAACATTTTTTCAGTTGAAAGTTGCTTGAGTCAACTGCATTAAACAAATAAAAAGTTGTATAATATTAACTGAAATAGAATTACACTTTACATGAATGCCAATTTTTAAATGGTAAATTTCTTAAGGAAATTATCATTTTCTTTAGTAAGGATATTAAGCTTTATCTATGATCAATTAAGGTCAATTATTTTGCATAAATCCTATAATAAATAATATGCCTAACTACATATGAAAACATTTGTTGAAAAATAATCATTACAGATAAATTATCTCCTCCCCCCCCCAAGAATAGAAAAACAGATGAGTCTTCATTTAAGCACTTAATCATTTTTAAATACAGAAATAAATAATTTCAAAAAATATAACCATATATCATCTATATATTAATACGTGAAGAATAAACTTTGTACCCCCTTTTTAAGCACATTGCGAGTACGGAAGAGTGTGAGATTTGGCATAGTTAAAGTTCATATGGAGAAGGAGTGCAATAAGATGAAATTTATGTATAATATGTGTTACAAATACATTAAATTAAATAAAATAAAACAGTCATTGTTTACGTTCACACTCTATAAAAAATTAGCGGAGTGAATGATTTCTAATTGATTTAATCCCCCTGCAGTGAAATCCACTCCAAGAGGGAGTTTATTTAGATTATTTATATAAAAAAACTCTTCGGAGTGAAATACAAAATGCGGATGATTTAAATCTGTCAATGTCGAACACATATTAGTCTGTGGTCAAACAGTCGCACAGAGTAGAGATTATCTCTAAAGAATTTATATATAATATGTATTACAAATACATTAAACTAAATGAAATAAAACATGTATTGTTTACTTTGTACATACATTGTATATTTTGTCAAATAGATATCAATATATAGATTTCTCAATATACATCTGTTGTAAAAAGAAAATTGTATAGCAGCAATAGAATAAAATTCAAAATTCATTCGTAAAAGAACAAAATTCAAAAAAATTATATGCAATCAGTATAGAGGTATACTTTTTGACAAAAGAACCTCAATAACGTTCAAACTTAATTACACTTTACATGAATGCCAATTTTTTAATGGTAAATTTCTTAAGGAAATTATTCTTTTCATTAGTAAGGATATTAAGCTTTATCCATGATAAATTTAAGGACTATTATTTTGCATGAATCCTATAATAAATAAATGTCCAACTACATATGAAAACATTTGTTGTAAAATAGTCATTATAGATAAAGTATCTCCTCCCCCTCCAAAAAAAAATAGGAAAACAGATGCCTTCATTTAAGTACTTAATCATTTTTAAATACAGAAATATATAATTTCAAGAAGTATAACCATATATTACAATCCTAATTCTCCTGGCAATCTATTTAGTTAACTACTTTTAGAAGCAAACTGTTTAGAGGTAATTTCAAATCATTATCAAAACATGACGTGATGAACAACAGATGGTAGTATTAAATATTATTATATTTAATAAAATAATATTAACATATATTTATTTATTGAACATTTTCTCAATGTAAAAGTTAATAATAAATATTATTCAAAAAGTTGTCTGAGGCAACTGCAGTAAACAAATATAAAGTTGAATCAGAGTAACTGAAATAGAATTATACTTTTACGTGAATGCGATCTTTAATTGTAGATTTACATTTTCATTAGTAAGGATATTTAGCTTTACTGATTCATGGTCAATTATTTTTTATAAATACTATATGGATATTCGCTGTGAAAATTGTTATGTCAATATAAAAACGGAAATTTTTATAAAATGCTGGATTGCTTTAGTTTTAAGATGCAAGAAATACTTTACCTTATATTTTAACAAATACACTTGAAAATCTATACCCACAATGTCTTAAAAAATACTTCTTATAAATTCTCAATATATATTATTTGCCAATGCATAGAAATTTAACTGTTCATCACTTTTAAAAGCACATAATACAATCCGTAAAAGGAACACATGTTCACATTCTTAACTCAAGTTAAGATTGAGTAAACAGATGAATAAATACTTAATATGTTACATATGTTAAAATATCCAGCTGATTAGAAGTTTACCAGAGGTTTCATGAAAAAGATAGTTGGAGAAATGATTCTCAAGCAATGTTGATGCTTTGTAAATGAAGAATTTTGTAGCATGTACTCACCATTATTGCATGTATATGCAAAATAGATATAATGTTGAAAATAAACACAAAAACACAGTTAAATGGAAAACAGCATATTTTATTACCTAGCAAAGCATACAAATGAAATTTCTAGTTGTAAAATTGCTCTACTATGTAAAAAAGATCCATTAAAACAAAAATAATAATTTCAATAGCTTAATGAACTTTTAAAGACTTCAATGGCAATTAAATAGAAAAGAAGATTGAACTTAAATTTGAAAAATAAAATTTAAATTTTCATTTTATTTTTGTTTTCAAAAAATGTATAGTAACCTGGGAATTCCAAATTTCATTCTGCTTCTTTAAAATAGTAGGTTCATAAATTTGTATGATGAAATAAAATATCCTGAATTTTTGTCATATATATATAGAATTAAATATAGATAGTTTGGATAAAAATATAAATAATAAAAGCATAATGAATAGAAAGCACAGTTGTGAAATTTCCAGATGAAGCCAATATTTTAATATAGGGAACATCAATTTCTTTAATATACTTTTTTAAAAAAACCAATTATTACATTTAAATTTTCTTTGGTAAGAAACTCCAATATAATTTGATAAAGCAAACATACATATAGAAAAGATCAATAATTATGAAACATTTAAATAAAATATTCAGAAAAAAATACTATTAGCTGATTGAAATATAGTAATATGAAAAAATTATACAGAGATACATCCAGTTATTTCAAGAAAATCTATTACAAATGTAAGGCAATTAGAAAAATGCCCTTACAAATGAACAGATCATCTTGTTAGCTTTATTTAAATAATGTTTTCTTCTTTCTCCATACCTAATCTCCGAGTCTCTAAACCAAAGCAAGCTGAACAATATAAAATAAATACACACCATCTATTTTTATAGTAGAAATAAGTTATTCAAAAATGCAAATATTTTCATTTAAAAAGTATTCATCAAACAAAACATTTATACACAGGGAATACTTACTTCATTTTTAGCATACTAGTATTATTACCAACTCTTCCTTATTATCAACTCAATTTCAAATAATGAAAGCAATTCTGATCTTCCTATTGCATGGTATTCAGCGCAAACAGATTCTAAAACAATTTTTTTCTTCTTCCAAGCAAGTGCAATTTACAAAACAAGTATATATATGAGAAGAAAAAAAAAATATGCAACTGAACTAAACTCTCGAGAGTTTAGTTCAGTTGCATATTTTCAGAACGAAGATCTTCGTTCTGTTTAGTTTTTTGGGGAAAACCATAAAATTTTTACTTGCAGTTATATAAAAACATAAATGCAGTTATATTTGAAATACTTCAGTTGTGAAACAATTCTTACTTACAATATAATATTACACACACAATTTATAAATCTGCCAAAACTGACTCATATAATATGGGTATAATAATGTACAATAATCTATGCTTTCTCCTAAAGTTTCTTTCATTAAAATAGCATATGCAAAACATACAGTTATCAACTACTACCACCATTACAACATGGGAATTGCTTAATTTTATAACAAAGACATTGAAATCTACAATTGCAATGGCAAGTCTTTATGAACCTATTATAAGCATAGAAATTCAACTGCACATCACCTTAAAAGTATATACTGTTACAAACATGGAAAGCCGCTTCCCAGCAATGCAAGACTTATGGTTGGGAAGAGAGTTTTACAAGGTTAAGCATGGAGTGACATCAGCGTCTGTTATGGCGCTCCTGACCTTGGCGACAAACTTGGCGACCATTTTAGCGACTTGGCGTCAAATAGATGATTCCCGAAAATGCAACCCTTCTCTCGATATTTCTATTAGGGGCCGAGATCTAGGTTTTTCCTGAAAATTCTATGTGACGACACGTCCTATCGGGGAGAGTATATAAGACCGCGTTTGGATCACGGGATCGTCTTTTGATCGACTGGTTCTTTCACTGTGAAGCGTGAACGTCTTCGGAGTTCCATCCGCTGTGTGAGCTAATCAGCTGGTGAGCTGAGCTGCTATTGTCGTTACTAGTTATTTGCTGACTGTTTGGGCTGATAGATATCAAAGTGCTGAACTGTCATTACCTGTGAATGGTTGTCTATTTACATTGGTAATCTGTGCAAGGTTCCCTGTACCTGTACTACGTGTTTTCCTGCATATTTGAAAAATAAACCTTCATTCTCCATTATCCTGCGTGTTGGACTGTTTACACCATACACCACAGAGAAACCTTTTGCAACACTGGTGTCAGAAGTGGGATAGTGTGTATGGTGAATACGAGATCTCAGACGAAGATGGCTGACAACGCTGATCTACATGCTCTCTTAGCCGAGATGAAGAAATCTATGGAGAAGGGACAGGAAGAAATGCAGAACGGACACGAATAAATGAAGAAGGGACAGAAAGAAATGATGAAGGGACAGGAAGAGATGAAGAACGGACAGGAAGGTGTAAAATCCAAGGTGTAAAAAGAAAGATTGAGGAAGTAAGGAATGAAGTTCAGAAGGAAGATCGAGGAAATAGAGGGTAAAGTTCAAAGGAAGATCCAGGAAGTGGAAGACAAAGTACAAGTAAAGATGGAGGAAGTCGAAGAAAAAGTTCAAGTGAGGATCGGCGACCTAGAAAAGAGGCTCAGTGAACTCGAGGACAGACCAATCAATTTCCCGGCAAATCCAGACCTCACGTATTCCAGACCAACGGTCAAATCCCTGACATTCGACGGACAAACGTCTTGGACTGTTTTTAAAACTCAGTTTGACGTTGTGAGCTCTGCGAACGGATGGAATAATCGTGTGAAAGCCAGTCAACTTGTGGCCTCTCTCCGAGGATCAGCGGCGGAAGTTCTTCAGGGAATACCTTTTGATAAGTTGACGGACCTTATGACCATCGAGAACGCTCTAGAAGCCCGATTCAGAGACAGTCATCTTACCCAGTTTTATAGGACTGAATTGAAGACGAGACGGCAGAAGCCAGGAGAAAGCCTTCGGGTATTAGCTGCCGATGTGGAGCGACTAATGAGCCTGGCCTGCGCCGAGTGCCCTCAGAATGTCCGAGACAGCCTAGCTGCCCAGAACTTTGTCGACGCTATCAGAGATGAAGATACTCAGCACGCAACAAGGTTGATATATGTCAAAGATTTGAAATCCGCTTTGGCGTACAGCATGAAGTATGAGGCTGCGAAAAATGTTTCCAAAACATCCCGAAATGTAAGATCGATAGAGATAGAGGATGGCACTGGGAAAGAAAAAGATGAAAAATTCGATTGTTTACTGGAAACTTTAGAAAAGTTATTAAACAGTCATGTTGCTAGGAAGAAGACTCCTCGACGAAATCCGAACGTGACTTGCTGGAAATGTAACAAAAAGGGGCACCTACAGAGGGAATGCCAGACTATTTCGCCCAATCGGGAAAAACTAATGTATGGCCGTCTTACTGGGCGAAGGCTGCCTTTTCTCAATAAAGCCCTGAGGAAGGACTGAAAGTTTCCGCACTTTGCGGAGGAAGAAATGGACTCTACTTGGAAGGATCTATTTGGGGTATCCCTTGTTTGATGTTGGTGGACACCGGTGCCAATGTCACTCTCGTAAGAACAGACTTGGCCCAGAAATTGAAGGAGAATTTTATTTACACGGCTCCTAACATTTCTTTAAAGACCGCTACTGGTGAAAAGGCGGAGATACGCGGGAAACTGGATGCAGCAATTGAATGTGGATCTAGAAAATTCCAACACAAAATCTACGTAGCTGACATCACCGATCCCTGTATTCTCGGCCTGGATTTTCTACAAAAATTTAACTTCATGGTTGACCTGGAGAAGAACGAGATTCGGACAGCAGGAGAGGAAATTCCTTTGTTTTCAGCCAATGCAGAGGATTCGAAGTTATGCTCTGTATTGGCTAAAGAGAAGACTATTATACCAGCAAGATCGGAATGTCTTATCCAGGGAGTAACAGAAGCTTCTGGGAAATTCAGATACGCCGTAACGGACTTCCCTAGCCAAGTTTCCCAGAAAGGTGTCCTTGTGGCGGCCACACTCGTTGATTTAAAAAAAGAAGCCATCCCCGTTCGAGTTCTGAATTTGGAC